>SNQJ01S0108554.1:43769-70033 GCA_010110895.2 Picea sitchensis
TGCAGATGATCGATTGTGAGAAAATCTCTTGTAAAATCTCTCTGTAATCTTTTTCTTTGCATTAATTAATACACTGCTCCAAGTGGCCACGTTGACTGGGGCCGTGGATGTTTCCCCGTAGGGGTTTTACCATGTGAAAACATCGGTGTGTTGATATTTGATCTGGTTATGTGAGTGGTTACTAAAGGTGTTCATCCTCTGTTGGAATACCTGTGTTGTCGAACATGGTATCAAAGTCTGTTTGAAGACCTGCTCCTGTTGTAGATCGAGATCGTGAAGCCGAGTTTTCTCATCTCCATTTTCTGGTATTTTCGTACATTTCTGGGCTGAGAGGAATGTTCCATTGCGTCCGAAGTACTCGTTTTGTTTAGGAACACTTTTCGTTTCACTCGAAAAGGTTTTCATTTGCCCAAGATACGACCATTTTAATCAGATTCGGAGGTATAAAGCTTGAATACACATTTTTTAAATTTCTGCGAAGTTTTATTTTGGTTTGTATTTTTTTATTTCCGGGTTGCTACTCTTTTAGATTTGCATATGCTCTTTTCCCCGTGCCCTGTGTGATCTCGACAAATCAGAAACAGATAGGAAAATGTGCATATTCCGGGTAAGTTAACCGAGATCTAACCCTTGTTGTCATCAAGAAACAAATTTTTTTTCTTGTGTGAAAATATTTTTTTTTAGCATGCTCTCGAACAACAACAACAACAACAACAACAACAACACCCCCAATCCTTCTTTTGAACATTACAATATGTTTTGTTAGACAATTTGGTTAAAACTTGCCTTATTAAGTAAGAGGTCTTGAGTTCAAGTCTCTCTTTTGTTACCTTTTTGAAAAAGTTCATGCAAAAATTGTAAAGTGTATTTCACTTCAAGTATAAAAGTGAATCACTATACGTAGCTTTAATATTTTATTTTAGAGTTATTTATTTTGCTTGCAACTTTTCTGTTATAAAGTAACTTCATTGTAAAAGTGATCCACACTTCTCTTTATAAAAGTGGGTCACTTCATAAAGCAACTTACACTATCACGTGGTCAGTTGGTTACCGTTTATGCCTTCTTTTTTTTAAATGGCATAACTCTCACATCTGAAGTCTGTTTTCAGTGCCGTTTTTTTGAAAACCGCATAATTTTTCGAGCTCTTTCCATCCAGATCATCAGTTTCAGTTTTTAAGTGCATATTATCTGCATATTTAATATGAATTCTGCAAGTAATGTCTTGCTTACCAACAACAACTAATTCCAATGGAAATCTCATATGGAAGATTTATAAAGAAGTAAAGGTTTGTACCAGATTACCTTAGGAAAGAAAAAAACACCCACTGATGATGATAAGAAAGCCAAGTGGGATAATAGGAATGACGAAACATGATGACTAATCAGAATGTCCATCTCTCCCGATTTAAGGTACCACCTTTAAGAAATTGATGACCCCGAAGAAGCTTGGGACAAGATTGAATCTGTGTTTGGTAAACTCAATATTATTCGAGCACAACAATTAGAAAATCAAATATTGACCTTGAGTCCAAGTGATTTTTCTTGCCTTGGAAACTATTTATCTAAGTTTAAAACACTTAGAATTTTATATGAAGAATGTAAGATAAAAATGGAGGAAGAGCGTTGCATCTATCTTATTCTTTCTAAGCTAGGTAGTGCATATTCTGTGTTTGTATCTACATTTTATGCCACGAGAGAGGCTCTAGGGAAAGCTTATGAAAAACCCACTCTTGAGTCCTTTTGTGCTTCTTTGATTAGAGAGGAAGATAAGCTTATACAACTTGGAGTGATCAACATTGCAAGTACCTCTAACAAAGCCTTAGTTGTCCAGCAAAAATATAAACCCAAGTATCCCAAGAAGCAACATCCTCGCTAAAACAACAAGCAATATAAGGGTCCCAAACCCACTCAGACAACTTCAGCTCCTAATGGTGACAAAGGAGCAAAATATAAAAATAAGAATACTAACAGACATTCCAACTTTTATGATAAATATGGTCATGATGAGTCCAAATGTTTCAAGAAGATGGCAGCTTTAGAAGCAACGATGAAGAAGCACAACATCAGTATTGATTCTACTACTTCTTCTTCTTCTCATGGACATGCACTTTCTGCTTTTGGTTTCTCCTTCAATACACCTTCTACTTCTACTTTTGATAAGTGACTTATTGATTCTGGAGCATCTTATCATATGGCTAAGGATAGAGACATATTTTCTACTCTATGTAACACCAAGAAAATATTTGTTCGTGATGATAGATCTCTTAGTGTTGATGATAGATCTCTTAGTGTTGAAGGACAAGGCTCGTTTAGTTGCCAAAGGATTTTCCCAAGTTGAAAGAATTGACTATCATTAAATCTTTGCCCCTGTAGCCAAAATGAATTCCATCCGCCTTGTTTTTGCCCTTGCTGCCTCACATAAATGGGAGGTCCATCAGATGGATGTTAAATCTGCCTTCTTGCATGGAGATTTGCAAGAAGAAATATACATGGAACAACCTCCTGGCTATGTCCATAATGACTCTAGCCTTGTTTTCCGCCTTAAGAAATCTCTTTATGGTCTCAAGCAAGCTCCCCAAGCTTGGTATGCCAAAATGGACACCTTTCTTATTGCCATTGGCTTCTCTAGATGCCATTCTGATCCTAATGTCTATACCAAGAAAGTAGGAAGCCATCTCATAATCCTTGTCCTTTATGTTGATGACCTTATCCTTACTGGTAGTGACTCAAAACTTTTAAACCATGTGAAAACCAGCCTTAAGAAGAAATTTTAAATGACAGACTTAGGATTTTTGCACTATTTCCTTGGTCTCCAAGTTTTGCAAACCAATGAAGGATTTTTTATTTCCCAGTCTAAGTGTGCTTGTGACCTTCTTCATCGCTTTCACATGGACAATTGTAGACAAACCCATTCTCCCTTCTAGTCTAGAGTCAAGCTTACTTCCACCTGTACTTCTCCTGAAGTTGATACCACCCTCTACCGTCAGTTAGTTGGTAGCCTCTTATACTTGACTCATACCCGTCCTGATCTTTCCTTTGTTGTTGGTCTTGTTGCCCGGTATATGCAAACACCCCATGAAAGCCATTGGAAGTAGCTAAAAGGATACTTTGCTATGTTCACGGTACCGTTCAGTTCGGGATACATTACAGTTCATGGGGGAATCCTTTATTGGTTGGTTTCATTGATTCAGATTGGGTCGGCGACCCTGATGATCGGAAGTCTATTGCATGTTATGTTTTCAGCCTTGGTTCAGGACCTGTCACTTGGGCCTGTAAGAAACAATAGGCTATTGCACTTTCTTCAGCAGAAGAAGAGTACCGAGTAGTGGTAAATGCAAGTCAAGAAGCCTTGTGGCTTCGACAACTCCTTTCAGAGTTTCGATTCCAACACCAACATCCAACCAGCCTTTGGTGTGACAATCAAAGTGCCATCAAGCTCGCCAAAGACCCAGTTCAACATCAACGTAGAAAACACATCGAGCTACACATGCACTTCATCATAAAGCTAATTCATGATCAAGTTATTGAAGTGCTCTTTTTCCCTACATAATATCAAGTTGGAACTTATTTTCACAAAGTCTCTTGTAGAAGCAATTTTTTCCAAACTCCGATCTATGTCAGGAGTTCAAGAAGTTGTCATTAAGGGGATATGCTCTAATGCCTCCTTCCCTATCCTATTTAATGTCACTATTGTAAATCCATTGATCCTATCCCAAGTTTTTCTTAAAGGGGCATGTTAGGATATTTAGACATAGGAGTTAGTTAAGATCTACTTGGTCTAATATGTGGTTAGGTAAAAGTGTGTTTCTTAGTGTGTTTCTACTTGGTCTAATATGTCGTTAGGTAAAAGTGTGTTTCTTAGTGTGTTTCTTTAGTATGCATTAGTATGTCTTTGTAGTTAGGAAATCCGACGGTCACGATATGTTCCCAACATAGAGTGATCCGAGGATTCATACTCTCCTCGATCTTAACGACCATTGATCCATGGCTTAACACCCGATTGGTCCATGATCTCTATTTAAAGAGCATGGAGAGTCATTTGCCGATGATCGATTGTGAGAAAATCTCTTGTAAAATTTCTCTGTAATCTTTTTCTTTGCATTAATAGACTGCTCCAAGTGGCCGTGTTGGCTGGGGCCGTGGATGTTTCCCCGTAGGGGTTTTACCATGTGAAAACATCGATGTGTTGATCTTTGATCTGGTTATGTGAGTGGTTGCTGAAGGTGTTCGTCCTCTATTGGAATATCTGTGTTTTCGAACATCAACAAGATCTGAACTTCACCACTACCTATCAACTCTTCGGTACAGGCGCAACTGTCACCGATTTTCACCTTCAGGACATACTGTTATGCTATCTAGGCCATATTTGTGTTCCTGCAAGCAAGCATGCAAAGATGATTTGGGAAGACCACTACAGTTGGATGACAGGACATTTTGGTGTGGAGAAAATTGTGGTCATTCTACATAAACATTTTTATTGGCCAAAACTTCGACATGATGTTAGCAAGTATATCATATATTGCATTGTCTGTGCCATTTCCAAGCCAATTATCAAGAAGCAAGGCTTATACACCCCTCTTCCTACTCCCAATAAGCCTTGGGAATCCATCTCAATGGATTACATGTTTGGCCTTCCATCCACCAAACAAGGCAATGATTGTGTATTTTTGGTCGTTGATTGGTTGTTGAAGATGGCCATTCTCATAGCCTGCAAGAAGAATATCACAAAGATAGTTCCGCCAAGCTCTTCTTCAAACAAGTGTGGGTCCATTTTAGGATACCATAGACCATCATCTCCGACCGGGACAATAGGTTCCTCAACATATTCTGGTCGAGTCTCTGGTCACTGTTGGACACCAAGCTCACTAAATTCACTTCTTTCCACCCCTAAACAGACGACCAAACATAGGTTGTCAATCAGATGATTGTGCACATTCTGTGTGTGTACAACTCTAAGCATATGCGTACATGGGATGAGAGTTTCCCCTATGTTAAACACAATGATAACATGGCTTTCCATAGCTCCACCGGTCCCATTTCAGGTGGGGCTGGGATTCCAACCCTTGGGTCCCATTGATGTTGCATTACCTCTTGCCACCACATAGATGAACTCTTCCCATATTTAGTCTGAGACCGACAAATCCACTAGATTCATTGAGCAGATTCAACACATCCACCAACAGGTCCATGAGATTTTGAAGCAATCCAATGCTAAGTACAAGCAATGCCATGATCAACATAGGGTATCACACTAGTTTTAGGTTTGAGACAAATTTTGGTTACATTTGTAGAAGGAGCATCTTACAAGCCCCCATCGGAAGCTCTGCCCACTTTTCTATGGGCCTTACACTATCACCAAGGTTGTGGGTAGCAATGATTTTGAACTCAACACTCCACCCTTCCTTAGCTTGCACCCAACGTTCATTGTGGACCTCCTTCAACCATATTTTCCACAATTATTGAACACCTCAAAGATCACAGAACAATCGATACCAACATAGATCAACCCTGACTACATGGAATAAGAATCCACTGATCAGATAGTGGACACACAAGTCAAGGGAACTCACCAGCAGAAGATCCAACTTTATCAAGTTGTCAAGGTAGGACAACTCCTACACCAAGGAAAGTGGCTCACCTGGGGCCAAATTCAACAGAAGTTTACTCACCTGATGGGGGAACTCAACGCAATGGATACCATTTCTTCCTAAAGGGGGAGGAATGATCCAGGTGGATATTGGTGGCCACCTACATTTTCTAAGTGGCTCCTCTTGACAGTTTTTAGTTCAACACGTTCTTCTGTACTTCTTTGTAATTGTGGTTTCTACACTTATGGGGTTGTTTGAAGCCCTACACATCTTCCAGGTGGATACTGGTGGCCTCCCACCTAATCCAACTTTCTTATTTTATATGTTTTCATGTCAGCACATCTTGTTGTACTTCCAAGGTCGTTTTGGGGCCCAAAACATTTTTTTTTGGATCACGATAGTCAAACTGTAGATGGATTCAGAGTTCGACGATGTAATGTGTATTTCTCTAAAATACATTTCCAATTAGCTATCAAGCGCCTAAAATGAAGGTCGTATGCAAAAGTTACGACCCCGAGAATTTGAGGTACCAACTTACCCATAGGGGCCCACATAACTTTTGGCGTTTCATCTCCTAGGTTTAGGTTTTTGGATGTCTATGGTTTTGGCATTCATGAGTAATATCAAAAATTCCTTTGGAGCCTCATTGTAATCATTCTTCTCAGATGGATGCACGTAGCAACCACATCTCTTCTCAGAGATAACTACCACCATATGAGCAAGTGTTTCCATTTTGTAATTTTATAGTTTCATCATATTTCATTTATTCAATAGAATATATTGTTCACTGGATATCTGTGTTGTTCTTCATATCTCTATGTTTATTGTATTTAGTCTTTTAATCAATTCGTTCCACTCCTAAATCCGGATCAATAATTGGAGTGGAGTCTCTATAGAAAAATCCTTAAGAAACTGGGTTACAAATCCAACACTAAAAATGTTACAAATCCAACACTAAAAAGGTTCAAACACTTCCCTTGATTTTTGCCTAAGGTGTTTGGATAGCACAAAATGATTTTTTATTTGAGGATCACCATATTTGTTAGCTTCAATGTGTTTTTCAAAATAAATCTATACTAGACAGTATCCCAATTGATACAAAAGAGAAAGTTGTGAGGCAAGTTATAGTTGAGCATATTGATAGGTCAAGAGAGTGGACATGCTTTAATGGGGCATGCCAAAGAGATCCCCCTTCTAATGGGGCCAGAGGAATAATTTATCTAAATGATTCTCATACATTCAAATTCAAGGCTAGACCTGATAGAGGTACAAACAACTATGTTGAGATGATGGTTCTCAAATTACTTTTGACTCTCTTTGTTGAAAATGGAACATCTCAATTTCAAATCTTCATTGATTCTATGGAGTGATTAATTAGATGTCCTTTCTATAGGGATTATCATAATCCGATATGTTACGGTTGAGCACGATTTTTCAAAGCAAAACAAAGAAAAATCACCTAAAACATTGTAGATCAGAATATTCTATTAAAGTAATAGGTGGGAGAAGGAGAGTTAAAAATGTCGATCATTGCTTAAATATAAAAACTCAAAGAAAAATCTTTTCGCTTCTTTTCTTCGCAAATTTGATGAGAAATAATGATAGATCCCAACTTCAATATGATGAGGAGCTCATCCAAACCCCATTATTTTTGGAGTGAATGAAAGAACTCCTCATTTTGGAAGTTGGAGATTTCATTACTATGCATTCCCCTCATTCAAATATCACTGAGAAGAGTGTTTTAGCGGTAGAGAAGCAATATAAAAATATGTGAATGGTGGGCGTGTGGCATGTGACGTGCTAATACACAAATAAATAAGACATATAAAGATATAAATAAGAGGTCTCATAGGAGGGTAGTGTTGTGATACAAAAGAAACAAAAAAAAATATGTGAATGATGGGTGTGTGGTGCACTACACCAATACACAAATAAATAAGATGTATGGAGATATAATTAACAGGTTGTGTAGAAGACAAATTGGAAAATACACAAATAAATAAGATGTATGGAGATATAATTAACAGGCTGTGTAGAAGACAAATTGGAAAAAGCGTGGTGCACTTTATATTTCTCCAGATCTGCTTTGTTGATAAAACAATTGCAAATCATTATCCTTTCATTTAAAAATAAAATAAATAGTTATGTAACAAAATTACAAGGTGCACATTGTACATAATTTGGTTCGTGTAAACAGCGAAAAAGCACCACGACAACTGCGTTTCAGATTTCAAAGTTTGGTTTCGTGGACCCAATTTATATTTCATGTTATTTTATCATCTACCTTCAATACAAAATTTTAAGAGATATAGCCTTTTAATCAGATACATATTTCCTGTAGATTTTGTTTTGAAGTTGCATTTTTTATAGATCTTATGTAGGTCATATCATAAAATTTGGAAAGTGGGAATTTGGAATTTTTTTTGTACATGGAAGCATCATACTGGGACATATATACCCATAAAAAATATTACATACCTAGATCACACTTTAAGAGAAATAGGTTGTTTATCAAATTCTTGTGGCATGCTGCATTGATGAAAAAATCAAGAGAGTTGTATTTTGAGGGACTGAATGAATGGATTTTCAAAACCCTTCTCTATGTTATATGGGCCTTGGAATCTAGTTTCCAGTGAAACTTCAATAACTTCATTTTATATTTATGAAAAACTTATGCCTAAATTAGCAAATTATTTTCCTAAAATCTATAATGCTAAAACTCTATCTCCTAAACTAATCATCAAAATATTTGACATATCAATTCTTCATGTTTTAAAAACTAATTTCTATTAGAGATATATACATGAATATAATTTCATATCCCACTATAATTCTATCAATATGATAAAATTATTCCCAAAATAATGATTGTTGGTTTAGGTTGGAAATAAAAAATAGCTATGTTATGCAAACTATTTCTAAGAAGATTTGACATAGGAGTTCAAGATACTTTAAAAAAAATGTTTCTACTAGATATACCTTCATGAATCTATTTCAATATGGATTTGGAAGTACTTCAATCAAACACCAAACTAAAAATTTATAATCAAAACATTGTCGGGTAGTCTAGGCTGGCCACCTCTCCTCATCATGTTGAAAATGCGAAATACCTAATGAATCATTTTAGATCTATTTTATATGCATTATTTGTTTTTTTTGTTTTTTTGTTTTATATATTTATTGGAAGAAAAAATTCCATACACCTCTCTTCTTCCATAATCTCACCTTTTATTATAGAAAAGTGCTAGTTTTTTGTAGGTCACAAAAAGTTCAGGAAAGTCAATCCATGAATGAGTGATTTATAAAGACCTGTTTATGTGAAAAGGTCATATCACCAAGATCCAAACAAGAGAACAATCATGCAATGATGAGTCCTTGAATGAACCATATCTGAAGTTCAAGGTTGTTGGCCCTTGGTTATGGAAGCAAGCAAAGATCAATGAAGAAAAGGCAAAACGAGAACTTCGCAGAAGACACAGTGACTGTTACTGGGTCGAAGTGAAAAAAAGAGCAGAAAAGACAGAGAGAAGTCCGAGAAGGCAAGTCGTTGGACGAGGAGATTGAGGATGACAAGTCAGCAAGGAAGAAGGACCGTGGACAATTCAACAAGCGGAAAAAGCCACCGTTAGATGCTTTGGAGCACCACGTGAGAAGGAAGGAAAGACAGGTTTGTGAAGCCCTGAAAACGCGGGTCAATTTTACCTAGGGTTTTGGTATCTAGGGTTTTGACACTTAGGCTTCAACCTAAGGATGTCGGTGAGCTATTGTAAAGTATAAATAAAGGTCAAGAGGACCTGGGTTGGGTTGGTAAGAAGATTGTTGGGATTGTGATTGTTATTGTTATTGAGTAAGAAGTACTATGAGAGAGAGAAGTGCTAAGAGTGAGAGCCTTATGGTATTGTAAGATCTTCAGCTAGGTGCGAAGATCAAGTCCTGCAGCTAGGTGCGCAGGAAGGAAAGAGATTGAGAGAAGAAGAGAGAAGATCTGTTGGCTAAGAGCGCAGATCAGAACTGCATGCTTCATATTAATATAGTATAAAGCACAGTTCTATGGACGTAGCCCTAGAGAGAGGGTGAACCACATATATCTTGTGTCGAGTATGATTGTTGCTCTGTTCTTTGTCATTGATATACTGTTATTGCATTGTTGTGTTAGATCAGATCTATAGTTGTGCAAAGTAGATCTAAGTTGATAAGTAATATATGCATGCTGTACTATTCTAGTATTAGATCCACTTGACATTTCCCTTGGTTGTAGACATCTTTGTCCTGCAAACCCCCCATAACTGCTTCGGGTGAGACTGCATTTGCTTCATAGGTGTAGCTGAAAGGGCTAGTAGTTAGGGCTTGTTGGTGTGCTCTTGGAACTGAACCCTGGGTTTGCCCCTGTGCCAACAAATGGTTCCATTACTGAGACAAGAATCTTCTTGAGGGAATGTCAAGGTGGTTTCCATCAAAGACAAAGATTCAAAAGTGGATAGAGGATCAGGAAAAGGACTTCGCTAAAGCCCAGAAAAAGAACCCTAATCTTAGTATAGAGGATTGGTTGGAGATACATATTTTTATTGATATACATGAGATATTCTTTGGAGGAATCCATCAGGAGCTATATGAGTGGTTAGCCAGGTTGGCAGATACCCAGTTTGAGGTCAGATCTAGACCTCCTGTAGTTTGGACGTTGGCGCTGATCAAGAAGGTCAAGAGAGTTGACAACACCATGTCAAGAACAGTAGATCACTGGTTTGATAGCACCATTGGAGGGTACATCACCGAGTTTGTTGTTAATAGAGTAGAGTCATATAACCAAGCTGAGAGATATTTCTTCAAGGGACCCAGAGGAAAATGTTTACATTTTTTGAAGTTGAGAATCAAGATGCTATTGCATGAGAAGAACATCTTGAAGATACAGTAGATCGATCACACTTAAAAAGGCTAATGTTCAGGAATTCAGACAGCGACAGTGACACATAGGTTGGACATATGTGCAGTGGGAGAGTGTTCAAAGAAGTTCATCTTGCGAACCTATTCAAGCAGAACTACGAAGACGAGGGTTTCTACAGTGGAGAAGAGGCAAATCTGACGGATGAAGAGCATTCAGAACCCGCTAGGGCAGAGGAAGAGGAAGCTGAAGAACTTCACCGGGAAAAGCCATAAACCTCAGGAACTGCACAGACTATTGAAGTAAGTACTATTAATAATCCTATTGGTTCAACAAAATTAAGCAATCAGAGTAATCAGAGTTACAAGACCGTTCATAGTACTATTACTAATAGTCCACCACATACTCAGACAGGAAACCTAGGAAGATCTATGGAAGATGAGATGAGACTCCCTATCTTTAGGGGAGATGGATATGAAGATCCTGATCAACACTGGTTTTTTTGTGAAGCCGTATCGAATATTAAAAATGTCACCGACGAAGCTTTTAAAAGAACCCAATTTAGTACTACCCTTCGAGATCGCACACTAAGTTGGTATATGAAGCTTGTCCAAGGACTTGCATAGCCTAAGCCGCTGAACGAAATCAAGAATGCATTGATTGCAGAGTTCAAGAAACCCAAGTCAGAGTCACAATGTATTACAGAGCTGAAAGAGATCAAGCAGAAGATAGTCGAACCTGTCTGGGAATTCGACCAGATATTCAAGACCTTAACAGGCCGATTGACTTTTCAGATCCCATATGAGCAGAACAAAGAGTGGTTCATTGCTGCCCTCTTACCACACATCAGAGTTCCTCTGATGCAACATAAGATTTCTTCGCAGGTTGAGGCACTCGAGATCGCCATGAAGTTAGAATCATCCCCTATGGGAGAATCCAACTTAGTTATGAGTCAGATCTTGAGTCAGCTAACTAGTTTATCTTTGCAGGTCGAAGATATCAAGAAAGATAGGGGAAAAGATAAAAGAGGAGACATCTAGTGTGTCAGATGCAAGTCAGAAGGCCATGAAAAGGAGCACTGCCCCCTATTTCATGAATACTTGGCCTCAGGAGCTCCGAGCCCTTTGAAGCAAGTCACCTTACCTTGGTGCGAAGTATTCCGAAATAAACATCGCCCCAGTGAGTGATATTACATGAAAAAATATGTTTAGAAACCCACAAATTTGTATTGCACGTTCTATAAATCCACGGGGCACGATGATAGGGATTGTAGGTCTTATGACCTTGTGCATGAAAGGTCAAGATACATATACAAAATTCAAAGTGAAGTACAACAAGAAGGAAACACTACGCAGTATAAATCCCCTGAGAGAGGAAACTTCAACCCTCGCGGTGGATTCAGAGGATGAGGGCGAGGAGGAGGTATGGGTCAAGGTTGAGGATAGATAATCTGCTACAACTACGCACAACCAGGACACCTCGCAAGGAACTTTCAAAATCCTTGCACTACTTGCAGCTACTACAACTCGTTTGAACATGTTATAGAAGATTGTCCTGTGTTGTTGGCTAAGCTTCAGGAAAGACGAGGACCTCAACAGAACCCACAAGTGCAACTAATATATGTCGAACCTCGTGGAGAAGACCCTAGAGTCATTGTTATAACCAGAGGAGGCGCTGCTACAGGAGAAGACAGACTGGCCCAAGGGAAGACTGCAGAGGACTGAGGAATTAGGAATGATGCAGAGAAGACCCAAACTTTTGATGCAAAGAAAGAAAGACAAATATTCGAAGAGGCAAGAAAAGAGTTCAAATAAGATCAAGGTTCTTCATCAAAGACACGACCAAAAGTAAGAGAATATGGAATGCCTCAGGCATTTGATCAGTCTGCTTCTCCAAGAGAAGGAAAAGAGGTAAGCAAGCTCATGGAATTTTTATATACTTACATTAAGTTGATTTAGGATGAAAGTGTTGTACAAGAGTTACATAATTTAATCAGACAGTATGAGCTAGGAAAGATAGACCCCTTACTGAATAGGGAAGTACACCAAATCTCTAAGAAGAGAAGGACAAATAAGGAGTTACACTTAAATGCTCAAATAAGAGAGTATGATATAGACTATGTGGCCCTCGACTTAGGGTCGGAGGTCAATGTCATGACGAAGCAAACTTGGGCACTGATGGGAAAAACTAAGCTGATCAATTCCCTTATCAGGCTCAGGATGGCTAATCAATAGGATGTAAGCCCCTTTGACAGAGTGGAACATGTCCCTGTGGACATCGACAGAGTAAGAACATTTTCATATTTTGAGGTAATTGAGATAGTTGATGACAACTGCCCTTACCCTGCGCTGTTAGGAATTGATTGAGCTTTCAATAATTCCACCGTGGTTGATTTAAAGAAAAGACGAATGACATTTGAAAGTGATGGACTTAGGGTCATTGCGCCTTTAGATCCAAATGAAGGTCAACGATACACATAACTCATCAGAGAGGAAGACCACACATATGAACTGGAAAACATATACAAACTAATAGCCAGACAACAATATTACATTAATCCTACGACGAATGGAAACCTAAGTTGACGAAGTGACAACGCATGTTCATCAGACTCAGAAGAAGCATTGGAGAACTGGCATAATAAAATGTATGAGGTATCTACAAGAAGATGTGCTAGATTAACCAAATAATTTCGCTGGATCGACACAACAGTAAGTAACTTACCCACCTTTGATGGTCTGAATCCTTTAGAAACCTTCTTTTCGGACTTTGAAGAAAGTGTACCAATGCAACAAAGATTGTTGGCAATGGATGAGGCCCTGAAAGCAACCCCAGGAAGATGGTGGGGGACACACAAAATCGATATTACAGACTGGATACAATGTCGTACCTTGATGATAGCGCGATTCTCAGCACAAGTAGAAGGCTGCGAAGTTCGGTACACAGGTCGAAGCTGCCCAAAGGACCATGTGCGAAGCTGTGAGGAAGCCTGGAGAAATGTTTCTCAAGAACAGTGGGCACACAAATTCATTAACACACTGGACACGACACCTATCAACTGGTACCTTCAAGCAAAGTTGTGCCTCATCACTACAGATTGGAAAGGTATGACTCAAAATTTTATAACCACCTTCTTATTTGAAAGTCAATATCCTTCAGTAGATCAAGCATTACGGATTGTGAGACATAACGTATTCAAGGAGGCATCTAGCCTTCCTCTGGAACAAGAAGATGACGAATGGACTACGCCTCTCTAGAAACTACAAGGCTGTTACAACACCAATACTGATGAAGACGATGATTTGAGGAAGGTGAACATCGCAGAAACAGAAGGCCAGAGAGATGTGGAAGGACTTGGATTTGAGATACCATTCATTGGACATCCCATCAAGATTAAAAAAGTCAATATTGGAACCAAGGAGACACCGAAGCTTACAAATGTCGAAGATTATTAGGATGTTGCTACCATTGACAAGATCACACGAGTATTGGGACTTGTTTCCGACCAAGTTCACTGATATGAAGGGCATCAAAGGGCCTATGGGAGAGATAAGGATCCCTTTGAAACCATATGCAAAACCAGTCAAACAAAGACCTTACATATTAAACCCTAAATATAAGGAGAAAGTGAAGATTGAGCTCGACAGAATGCTGTAAGTAAGGATTATAGAACCTGTCGAAGAATTAGAGTGGATAATCCCTATGGTGGTATAGGACAAAAAGACAGGAGAGATCAAGATCTGTGTAGATCTCAGGAAGATGAATGATGCATGTTTTCATGACCCCTTCCCTATTCCATTCACTAACGAAGTGTTAGATAATGTGGGAGGCCAAGAAGTATATTCTTTTACAGATGGATTTTCAGGATACCATCAGATCCAGATTGCCAAGGAAGATCGCCACAAGACCACCTTTGCAACAAAATGGGGGTCCTACCAGTATACAGTGATGCCATTTGGATTGAAGAATGCCCCAACCATCCTTTCCAGGGTGGTGCTCGAAGCATTCAAGGAGTTTCTGCATAAATTTCTAGAAGCCTATTTTGACGATTGAACTATTTTTTTTATTGAAAAATCATATTGAATGTCTAAGGATGATGTTGGATAAATGCAGGCAGTGTCAAATTGCATTGAATCTGAAGAAATGTATCTTCTTCTCACCATTCAGAGTGTTGTTAGGTCATATTGTATGCAAGAAGGGATTGCTGGTAGATCCCTCTAAAATTGCCATTATAGTTGATCTACCACCTCCTACTTCAGTCAAACAACTATGCACTGCGCTGGGACATACTGGGTATTATAGGAAGTTCATTAAGGGATATGCCCAGATTACAACACCCATGGAGAAGCTTCTGATTAAAGACTGTCAGTTTAGCTAGAAAAAAGAATGCCAACAGAGCTTCGACACACTGAAACAAAATATGGTCACTACGCCCATTCTGATTTTCCCAGATTGGACCAAGGAGTTTCATGTACATATTGATGCATCTTCTATTACATTGGGAGTTGTGTTAGCACAACCAGGAACAAGAGACATCGACCACCTGTTAGCTTTTGCTAGCAGGAAACTATCAACAATAGAGGTCAACTACACCACTACTGAGCGAGAAGGGTTAGCCATGGTGTATGCGCTGCAGAAATTTCACCACTACTTGTTGGGAGGGCACTTTAAAATGTTTACTGATCACTGCATGTTCGTATACCTTGTCAACAAACTAGTGTTGGGGGGAAGAATTTGCAGATGGATTCTACTCTTTCGGGAATATGATTTTGAGATCATAGTCAAGCCAGGAAGAATTAACAAGGGTACTGACCACTTGTCAAGGTTGGAACATGGCGAAGAACCGACCAGTCTGGAGGATGCATTGTCGGATGCACAACTGCTAGCAATTAGAAAGATTGATGGCCACTTTGCAGAAATAGTCCAGTTCATGTCAACAGGGATGGAACCTAGTGAGTATACAATCCCTCCGAAGAAACAGCTAGTAGTGCGTGTTGCAGACTTTTCACTTATAGCTGGAAAACTATACAAGATGGGACTTGATGAAATACTAAGAAGATGTGTTATGGAGGTAGAGAGACCATTGATCCTTGCAGAAGCTCGTGAGGGTATCGCAGGAGGACATTACATAGGGAAAGCAATTGTGCATAAGGTTCTGAGAGTTGGCCTTTGGTGGCATACCTTACACAAAGATGCTAAAGACTATTACAAGGCTTGCGATGTATGCCAAAGATTTGGAAAACCATCTAGAAGAGATGAAATGCCATTAGCACCACAACTGACCCTACATGCATTTGAGAACTGGGCCATTGACTTCGTGGGACCCATAAACCCACCAAGAAAGCGCACAGGAGCAAGGTACATCATCACTACGACATAATACTTGACCATATGGGCCAAATCTAGAGCAATTAAAGAGTGTAGTGCAACTACAGCTGTGCGCTTCATATTCGAGGACATCATAACCAGGTTTGGATGCCCAAAGATTCTTATGAGTGATCAAGGCACCCATTTCATAAATAAAATAGTTGAAGCCCTGACTGAGGAATTTGCAGTCCACCATCAGAAGAGCACGCCTTATTATCCACAAGCAAATGGGACAATGGAAGCATTCAACAAGATCTTGGAGACACCGCTAACGAAAATTTGCAGTGTGAACATGGATGACTAGGATTTAAGAGTACCAATAGTACTTTGGGCTTATAGAACCACTTGCAAGAAATTAACAATGCAGACCCCCTTCAAGTTGGTGTATGGTCTCGAAGCCGTTGTCCCAATGGAATACCTGGTGCCAAGCCTAAGAATTGATGCCTTTACAGATATGGAAGACATTGGCGCTGTTCAAGAGAGGCTTGCGTAGTTGGTCGAACTCGAAGAAGACAAATTTATTGCAGGATTCCACCAACAGGTATAGAAAGAAAGAGAGAAGGCCTATCATGACAGGCACATCAAGAGGAAGACATTCAAGCAAGGTGATCTAGTACTGGTATATGAAAGTAAGTTCATAAAGCATCCTGGGAAATTTAGAATGCATTGGCTTGGGCCATATGAGATTGCCTATGTTACAGAAGGAGGAGCTGCATAATTGAAAACTTTGAACGAAGAATGGAAGGAAGGATTAGTGAATGGGAGTCGACTGAAGTTGTACTATGACAACCAGCTGCCTTGCAGTTCTAAGTAAAAGCATGAAGAAAAGGGTCTAGGTACCAGGTGTAGTTGAAACTGGCTACCAGACATAGAAAAAAAAATAGTCTGCACAGGGAAGGAGAGGAGGCATAGAGCAGAAAGCAAAGGTTGCACTGCTTAGTCTGAATTTGCAGTAAAACAGAAGAATCAGATCTGAAGTGCCTTGGGATGAGTCACATGTGAGTGTTGGGGGCTTGTTGGACCTTGGTTATGGAAGAAAGCAAAGATCAAGGAAGAAAAGGCAAAATGAGAACTTTGCAGAAGACACAGTGACTGTTACTGGGTCGAAGTGAGAAAAAGATCAGAAAAGACGGAGCGAAGTCTGAGAAAGCAAGTCGTTGGATGAGGAGATTGAGGATGACAGGTCAGCAAGGAAGAAGGACCATGGACAACTCTACAAGCAGAAAAATCCATCGTTAGATGCTTTGGAGCATTGCATGAGAAGGAAGGAAAGACAAGCTGGCGAAGCCCTAAAAATGCGGGTCAAGTTGACCTATGGTTTTAGACACCTAGGGTTTTGGTATCTAGGGTTTTGACACTTAGGCTTCAGCCTAAGGATGTCGATGAGCTATTGTAAAGTATAAAAAAAGGTCAAGAGGACTTGGGTTGGGTCGGTAAGAAGATTGTTGGGATTGTGATTGTTATTGTTATTGAGTAAGAAGTACTGTGAAAGAGAGAAGTGCTAAGAGTGAGAGCCTTTTGGTATTGTAAGATCTTCAGCTGGGTGCGAAGATCAAGTCCTGCCGCTGGGTGTGCAAGAAGGAAAGAGATTGAGAGAAGAAGAGATACGATATGTTGGCTAAGAGCACAGATTAGAACTGTATGTTTCATATTAATATATTATAAAGCACAGTTATGTGGATGTAGCCCTAGAGAGAGGGTGAACCACGTATATCTTATGTCGAGTATGATTGTTTCTCTGCTCTTTGCCATTGATATACTGTTATTGCATTGTTGTGTTAGATTAGATATATAGTTGTGCGAAGTAGATCTAAGTTGATAAGTAATAAATGCATGTTGTACTGTTCTAGTATTAGATCCACTTGACATTTCCCTTGGTTGTAGACATCTCTGTCCTGCAAACCCCTTATAGCTGCTTCGGGTGAGATTGCATCTGCTTCGTAGGTGTAGCCGAAAGGGCCAGTAGTTAGGGCTTGTTGGTGCGCTCTCGGAGCTGAACCCTGGGTCGGCCCCTGTGCCAATAAAGGTCCTAAGAGCTTGTTATGGAAGAACTCAAGATGATCACTAGCAACATCAAAATTTTTCATAAAATTGTAGATGGACAAAGTATAAGACAAATTAATAATTGGAATTGAAGATAAAGTGAATACAATTGCTACAAATGTAAAGGGGCAATGCTACAAAATTCAAGATAAGTGCCACAAAATTCAAGAAGCGATGCTACATAATAAAAAGGGTCAATGATCCATCATCCTTATTCTTCAACATTATTCATCATCCTTATTCTCCACCAGTACCATTGTTGCACAATGAAGCCTCCAAGAAAACCTAGTATTGTCTATTGTTACAAAACTATGGTATTCCAATGCATTTTCTTTTCCTCAACTTAAAGATAATTAGAAGAAAAGTGCATGTTGAAGTCAATAAAGTTTCCTTTGCTTATGTGGTTGGCATTGAAGAAAAAATGTTTTCCTTAGGGCTTCATAAGAATATCATTCATGTAACCACTACTACCAAATAAAAATTTCATCCCACTTCTTTCCTCCACAAAGGCGTCTATAACTACTTGCTCCACCCACTCCTAAGCCACATAATAAAGTAACTCAACCTAGTTACAATGTTGAGCTACCTAGTTGTCCTATCTCCTTTCCAGTTTCAATTATTTTTTAATAAATATTATAAGGGTTCGTTGCTACCAATCCACCTAAAGTTTTGTTTCTACATGCCTACTACTAATCTTGTTCTAGCACACTTCCTTCAAGTTTGGCATCTAACAATGTGCTACAAATTCTGCAATATGTTTCTATTTTTAGTAACACTTCACAATAAGAAGCTCAGGTTCATCAACAAGAAAGAGGTCCATAACAACAAGAATTTCAGTTCCAAGGAAAATATTGGTGCTACTACACAAGAACCGACACCAATAATCCATATGGATTCCACAAAAGAACCAAATACAAGGGGATTATGCTGCTAAATAAGTTGGCATAAATAGCAAGGGAGAAGAAATAGGTGCCACCACAAAAGAACCAACACCTACAATCCCTAAGGTTTCTATACAAGAACCAACTTCAAAAGGCCCTATTGTTGCTACTCAAGAACCATCAGTAGAGGAAGCAACTGAAGAAACTTATTAGGAGGAATATATTACTACCCCACAAGAACCTATAGTGGAACAAGTTGTTGCAAAAGCAACCTTTCCTCAAGGATTCAATGAAGAAATATCAGAACTAGATGGAAATCATGTTGATAGTCCTTTACATAATTTTTAGGGGTAGTCTCTACAAAAACTCTTGCCATGGTAGCTTGTGCATAATATACTATAGAACCAATCAAGGAAACAAGGAAAAACAAACCCAATGTTTACTATATCCCTTGCTTCACGAGATGTAATATACATGTTACAAATGTCATGGAATTCTTAGGTAGATGAAGGTACGCTTCTTCTTTCTTATTGTTTTTCAGATTCGTTAAATGATATGGGTTTGTATTTGTAAATTCACTTAATCCTTTTTTTTAACTTCTATCCTACTTCCTCACCATTTGTCATTTTTGTAAGGATGGAAAAAATCTTCAGTTGAGGTGAGAAAATTGACCATGGATTTACCTATCATAACCATACTATAACCACCCATGTTCAATACATAACCTTCTCCATTCCATTTGTACCATGTCATCATTTTACTTTACTTCCACAATACAAATCCATTCCAACACACCCTCCTAAATATACAAGAAAGAAAAGAACTAGTTCTACTAATGATGTAGAAGTTGTTGAGGCAATTGGGTCAAGGAAAGATATTGATGCCACAACACAAAAAATGGAATAAGAAAACATTGATGCTTCTACAAAATAACCAACATCAATAATTCACTTTGTTGCTACAAAAGAACCAACAATACAAGGACCTACTACTACCACATAAGAACTTGCAACATGGAATGAAGAAGCAACACAAGCTATTGCATAAGCAGATCCTCTTCATGAGTACATTGAAGACATCCCTGAGAACGTGAAATATTTTGTTGACAACCCTTGTTGATGAAGACATGGAGTAGGCTACAATCGTTCTAGATGAAACCATGACAACACCCACAAAGAAACTCAACTTCATTCTTGTTCAAAGAAAATTGGGTTGCCTGTGTTATACATTGTGATGTGTAAATTTTTCTAAGAGGAAAACATAATTACAACAGTTACCTGTAAATTGCAAATTGTGGAAGCCTTGATACCCATTTCAAATTATCTCTCAATTGCCATTGCAAAGGCCTTAGAGAATCCATTATCAGCTAATGTTCTTTTCCCATGCTTGGCAAAGAAACAAAACTTGTGTTCTTTGTCAGCGGATAGATAATGCGTTTATAGAATTTATCTGACATAACCAATAACCCTAGGTGCTCTTTGCTCTGTCATTTGGGAAAAATCCACATTTATAGTTGATTTCATTGTCAGGTAAAATAAATGAATCTGGTGATATTCAAATGCCATTACCCTTCGAACCCTTGAGTTTACCCTGATGATTTTTGGCGTTCTATGGCACTGGGCACCTGGATGCTTGATTTCCCAATGAACCCAATTGACAACACCTACAGAGCATTCTCTTTCTTGCCCTTTTCTTTTCAAAACCCTAACAGGTCTGCAAAAACACTTTGTGTAACATTCTCCCTTAGCAATCACATGGATGCTGTCAATTCCTTGGCACTTGGAAGATTTTGGCTAACATCTTCCAGCTCTTTGGTGTAACCTGTGCGTGATGTAGAGGCTCAACAAGATCTCCTCGACACATTCGACCATCAAAATCCTTTGACCATGTCAACGAAATCGTGACCATTTCTGATTTCTATCCAACGGTCTGCATTCGATCTGGAATGAACTGCACCCTGTCGATTTCAATCATGGAAGACAAATTTCCTTACTATGCCACAACTAGGGTTTCCCTTCCTCACATCAAACCAGGTTAACACAATATTCCACGATGCAATCGATACTTCAAATTAACATCGATTGATTTATCTCGCAGCCCAGAGGTTATGCTCACCCCGCCTTTTAGATTATGGATCTATCTCACAGTGCAGAGGTTACGCTCACCAGTATGGATGGAAAGGCAATGATTACGCTCACCCGACCTTTCTATAGTCAGTGGGAGAGAGAGAGGCTAGTGAAAGAATCCCTTCTGTCCCGTTTAGGAGCAGTGGGCCACACCTCGCCATGGTTTCCAGGGTAGAAAGGGTTTGAGAGAGGGATTAACAAATATTTTATTATTATTGTTTAAAAATAGTTAATTAATAATAATAAAAAAATGGAAAAAAATAATAATGTTTTATTATTTATTAACAAATATTTTATTATTATTATTTAAAAATAGTTAATTAATAAATTAATTTTAAATTTTTTTAGGAAAAAATAAAAATAATAATGTTTTATTATTTATCAAAAGGGGGAAAAAATAAAATTGTATGACTCAATAATATAGAGGAATTAAATATCTCAAGGGGTTAATTACACCGAAGGTGTTATTTTAGGGGACGACATCATCTGTCGAGGACCATTAACAATCAACCAGGTGTCCTCTCTAATGAACAATGACAACTCACTAAATTTACATACTGCAAAATTGGAAGAAACTGTGTTATTGTTAATGAAATTGTTAAGTTCCAAAGACCTGAATAGATCTGAAGATAAATCTTAAAATAAACCCACAATATCAACAAGAAAAACTCAAACCATTCACCAAAATACTGAACACAAGAAATAGTCAAAACCCTTGAGGTAGGGTAACACCATATATTAATCCTTAAGGAAGGATAACACTCAAGCAATTCTTGATACATTCACAATATTCTTCACTATGTTTCATTACATTGCTTACACTTCTTTATATACCTATCTCTATCTCCTAGGAACCTTCTAGAGAGTTTTTTCACATTTATTACATCTAACTACCATAGTGGGCCTTTATTAATATAGTGGACCTAGTCCACCTTACATTGAATGACCACATTTTCATATATTAAATGAATTCCACTAATAATACATAACCACATTCCCATTGGGTACCTCTCGAGTCCCTAGGTACCCCATATTACCTCCCTAGGTATACTACATAAATCTTACCGTATAAGCTACGACATCTAATGGTGTACTTTTTATCCAATAGCACGAGCTCTCGTTCTTTTACGGTCTGTCCCGAGCTACACGATTGATTGACCCTCCCTCCTATTTTCAACAATTTTAGACACAGATTTATTACTGAGGTTTCTATGCTTTTATTGCTATGGCGGTGCATCTCCCACGCAAAAATCCTAGCGGTCGAACATGACGGTTGAGTGTAGCTGACTCATTTCTACATATTAAAGACATTATCCACCTGTTCCTATCTCCTCTTTGTTGTTCTTCCATCTATTTGTCCTTAACCTTATCTCCTCCTTTGTTGTCGGGATCAATATTATCTCCTCCTCCACCGTCACATCTCCTTTGCGGTCGGGATAAATCTTATCTGTTATTTCCTTCAATACAGAGAGAACCCACATTTGAGACATATTAAATTTGTTTGAAGCTTCTGTGGGCATCCCAAACATTCATAGTTGTTTTTTCACCATATTATTCTTGTCCTTTCAGATAGGCTATGGCATATTGCACAAAGAAAAACACATATATACATTACATACACAAACACACTCTTTCTTCCGATCAATCTGATACGAACATACATATGAAAGAGTCCTATAGGAAGATGACCATTATTTTTGTTTAAAGGAGGCAGATTCAATTTGCTAGCAAAGCTTTCAGTTGGCGTCTCAGGGGTCGACGAATACGTTGGATTTTCAGATCCCAATTGGGCAACTACGAGGAAGGAACTCTGTAGAAAAACACCAGTGAGTATCAAGAAAGGGTTCAAGGTTTTTGAAATCGAATCTTAGAATGACATCACGATGATGGACGTTGTAGCATCGATGGAGAACATGACCCTTGCATTACAATTTCAATCCCGTGACACTCACGTTCCTCTACACATGAGAGGCAGAGCGCTTCCTATTGTTGTTTAGGGGCCCTGATCTTATTCTTTTCCTCCCAATCACCATTCTACCCCCATACGAAAAGCTTAGAATAAGCTTCAACAAGAAAGACACTATAAATGGATGGGATTTTTGCAACAATTTCATCTCCTAATCAAGTATAAAAAAGGTACTACTAACAAGTTGGTGGACATGTTGTCATTGACCAATCGCACAAAATGGTAATAGCTTTGAGTACTTTTTTTCACATTGATCCTCTCACACACGATGCATATAAATAAGAATACACAGAAGATGAGGACTTCAAGGATATATTTCAACAGTTGCAAGGCCAAGCTCATGAAGAAGAAGGTGAGAACAAGGATTACTACTCCAATATGGGTTTCTATATATGTTTGAGGAAGCTCTACCCTTTGAAATCCAAAAGATGGCTAGTATGCATCTTATAAATGTGTGCGTGCTTTTTTAGGCAATGTAGTGGGTAGGTGTGGACCTATTTTAAACCCTGTCTTCATAAATATGAATCACATAACCTTCCATAATGCCCACTAATCTTGTGGACTCTCATTAATAAATGCATAGTGTTCATATGAAAACTACTTCTAGATTAGGGTTCTATTAAACTATATAAAGTGGTCATGGGGATTGATAGATCTATGACAAGCCTGGGGTCTGTGGAAAGTGTCCAACAAAGATTTGATGTAGTCTAGTGTGCCAACATATTCAACCTTCAAGAGAAATGAGGTCTCACTCAAGGCATGCATTATAGTTGCTGTATAATTCATGTGAAGAGCGTTAAGAATGTAGCGGGTGTGTTCATTTCCATTAATAACCCTTTAATCACATTCATCTAGATTAATAAAACTAAATGCATACAAATCAAAGATAATTATAAACACGTCATCCATATACATCACAAGCACATAGAAGTAAGTAGAATGATATTCCATTAAATTATCATACATCACATTACAACATACCACAGAGCTCTATATCAACTCTCTCCCAACTAACTGATTGAAATCTATTAACAAAACAGACTTTACATATTGATAGGCCTAATAAGTGGTTACAGAAGATTCAAGAATCTACTTAGGGAATCCACCAGCGATAACACACTTGTACACCAGGCTCTACGCCATTACAACTTGTGCATAGAGGGTCATCTTAGCTCATGCATAGAGAATATCTAGGACGACTCATCGGATGTTGTGTACTCATACATCTATGGATCTACATACTTGGGATTCTACAGATTCTTGTTATGTGTGGTACATCATCTATTGTACTGATATCTACCCTAGAACTTAGACAAAACTGGGAATAACAACTCTCCGACCACACCTTCTAACTCATCCCAAGTTGGTCCAGGTGTCCTAATGTTTGAAGATAGAATCCACCAAAAGGAATGCACACACTACTGCATCCTTGAACCAACTAAATTTTTCCCCAATCAATTTCCATCCTACTACAACTTTGTTGATTTTCTTGGCATGTGTTGTTGTTGCTCATCTACTTGTGTAGTTTCAACTACCACTTTAAGTCCCTTGTAACTAGCTTTCATCTTCCTGACTGCCATGGATTGTTTATGCTTGGTATGCCATCTCCCTAACTATATTCCTGATTTTCTTTTGTTCATATTCCAAGGCATCCTGTTGTAGTCCAAGTGTCTGTGCTTCTTCCATCTTTTCCTCAAAACCCATTTGTGTGGCCACCGCATAAGCTTCCTCATAATGTGTCTACACTTGGAAAATATCTTGTTGTACTCACTACTCTCATCCAGATACCATCTCATTTTCTCTCTGAAACTTAGCCCAAAGTGTCTGACACATCAGGTGCAACCATTCTAATCTTTTGATCTTCTAAGTGGCTTCCTTGAGTGTAGTTTTGATTATAAACTCTCTCCATTTCCTACAACTCTCTTCCTCCAAAGATAATTTCCTAGCCACTTCTTGTCATTTGTCCTCTTCCCTTCTGGCTTCCGCATTGGTTGGTGAATCTAGTAGACTTTTTCTTCTTTCTATGATTCCACAAATAGTCGGCGTAACCTTAGTTATAATTCTACATTCCTGTTGTGTGGGAACCAATGCTTCCAGGTGGTGATGAATCACTTTTGTGAAGTAGGTTGATAGTTCCTCATGGGCCCGTGCAACTTGTGCATGCACCTTTGATTCTCTTTCAAGTGCCTCCTTTGCTTTATTTCTCATCCAGTCCAGTCTTGCAGCGATATCTTCAGCCTCCTTGACTCCTTCCTCCACTGTTCTTTCACTATCTGTGCCTACTCCACCTGAACCCTGAGGGTATTTTTTTTCTACTTCCAAACCGTCCACCTGTTCCTCTAGCTACATGAATTGAAGTTGCAATGCCTTGATGCAATATTCTTAGATTTGGTACACGTCCCCCATCTCTATCGATGACTCTATAATGAGCTTCAACAAGGAGGCACTACTAGATATGGGCGGATTATTCCACAAAAAAATTTCACGCTTCCACTAGTTTTATCATTTTTTTAAATAGGGTGGGATTTTCGTCGATATTGCCACTCAAGTTCGTCGTAATATCCATGAAAATATTAATTTAACATAGTCTGGATTTTCGTCACTATAGCGACAAACTTTTGTGGCAATAGTGACGAAAATTTTGCCTATCTCATTGGTCGGTGTTAACGGCTAGTTGACTATTTTATCTATATATGCGTGACTTTAAGAGACTTTGCAACACAATTTCTATAGTTGCGACACTGTTATTGGATTTTGTTTGAGCTGTTTATTTTTCCCGTCACCCTCCGGTTGAACAAATCCAATTCTCGATCTGCATAGCTCGGATTTTGAACTTGCAAGGTTAGTATGTTATTTTTTATTGATGTACTCATTTAACTTGTAATTTTTTTTTCAAATGTCCAATTTGCATTTAGCTTGTTTTTTCCTTTATAATATATTATAATATGTGTAGTACCATATTTCATGTCTTTGGTTTTAATTGGATCTAGTTAGTATATTCTATGGAAAAGGGTATGTGGATTCCATAATATTCTAGGTTTATGTAATCCACATACCCTTTTCCCTTCAATTGTAGCTATAATCTCTCTCTCTTTTCATTCATAAAGATGTGGAATTGCTCTTGAAACTCAACCCTGATCGGTGAAATGATAGTAATTGATTGCTATATTCCCTGCTTTAGCAGGGACTAATAAGATACATAAACACTAACCCTAAACTTATGTTAGGTATATATGTCGTTATTATATATAAAAACCATTTGTACACATGTGACCTTATTATAAAGATGTTATCTATGTCGTCATGATGTTGATCCTCTACACATATGATCACCTTATTATAAAGATGTTGACCTTATTATAAATATGTAGGTCACTGTAAATAAACATATCATAATCAAAAGGAGTAGCCAA
>SNQJ01S0108557.1:0-10829 GCA_010110895.2 Picea sitchensis
AAGAAGAAATACCATGCACAAGAACACAAGAAATATCCTGGGAAACCCTTCTCAACAAGGGAAGAAAACCCAACAATCCTTTGCTATATTCTCAAGAGAAAGACCTCCCACACCATAGACCTAACACACAAAAGGGTGCTCTCAAAAACCAAGAAGGCTAGTGCCCAAGAGAGGTGCGCTCTTCATCCCTAGAACTTGTACTTGCTGAAATTTCCAAAATCACATGTGTGTTGTGTTTCCTCAATGGGGAAATCACCTTTATTTATATTAGACTGGACACATCAAAAGTGGTGTCTATTGGAACAACAGGTCCGACCTCAATAACTCAGAATATAATTAATAATTACCATATTAATTATCTTTTACATTAATTCTCTTTCAATTTATGGTGGGGCCGACCTGTACCCTTTACATCACAATTAGGGTTACAGGTAAATCTAACTCTTAAACAATATAGAAAGGGATCTCATACACCCACTAGTGCTCAACCACTAGGGGTACATCCATAGGGATGTCTATATCTTTATCTCACTGCGTCTCACATGAGAACCACACTCACTAGTGCTCAACCACTAGGATCACGTTCACCTGTTCTCATCCACAACCACGTCCAACTCAACAGATCTTCTTTCCCACTGCATTACACATGAGATTCATCTGAAGTTCATCATCTCAACTCTCTTCTCAGAGGAGGCTAATACATCATTTTCATCTCTGTCTCAGAACGATGCACCCAGCTCATGGGAATTCACACGTTCACCTGTGCTCAGCCACAGGCACATCTAACTCAACAGATCTTCTTTCTCACTACGTTACACAGGAGAATCATCTGGAGTTCTTGTCAACTCTCTGTAAGGAGGAGGCCAACACAACGTTCCAGTTTTGTCTCAGATATGGAACCACACACCCAACTCATGGGATCTCTCTTAGGTCAGCTCAATCAGTTTGTGTCCCGGAGGATGTCTCACACAACTGTAATCATCAACACTTATCTGATGTTTGTCATTACATACTATCATATTTTTAAAGGCCCGAGTATCGAAAATAGGGTAAAATCCAAGGTCGATCCTGTGACCATGTGGTATCATGCCCTGTGGAAACAAAAGGTTGTTCATAATTTTTTATGAAGTTTATAATGATTTTGTGTTTGTATTCAAAAAATTGCTCTTTGGAGAAGATACTTCTAGATTTTCATTGGAAGCATCCACTTTTCTAAACACAAAGGGAGTTTTGGAGAAAATGGACAATCACAATATTATCAGAAATTTCTGTTCTCATGAGAAACCTGTTTTTCTTCCTTATTATGTTCATGATAAACTATTTATCATAGAGGTAGAAAGACAATACAAGTTCTGTTTTCATGATTTTAATGAAAAAAGGAAAAAAACAGTTTATTCCTTTGGCATGGAAAATGGGTGAAATTCTGTTGAGGGGAATTACAAAAGTTGATGAGTTTGCTTTGTATTTTGACTAGTATAATTTAAAATTTGCAGAATAAATAAAGAGGTTTGATCCAAATCACCTCTTTTATAATCATATGATATCAGTTGAAATCAATCCTACATTGGTTAATACCCTTATATTTGGAGAAGAAGAAGGAAATATTCATGAACCTCCTATTCAAGGCATTAAGAAAAATTCTGGTGACCTAGAGACTATTGTAAGTACTATAGAACATTACAAGCAAATATGAAGTTCATCAGGAGAAAGAAATGCCCAATCTTCCGTTGCTTCTCATAGAAGTGTTTTACCTAAAATAAATTCTCAGTCTACAACGCCTCAACAAAGAAAATCCTCAAATAATAATTCGGGTGATGATGGAGAGAAAAACCCTTCTCAAAGAAACTTAGAAAACCCTCATAAATTGACAGTTAAAAGGAAAAGAACCAGTTCTCAACAAGGAGGGGAAGAACAAGACATAATTGAAGATAATATTTCTCTTGAAAGCATGGATTTGGATGTTGATATTGAAAATATCCTATTTCCGGATGAAGAAGAGCATATACATGAGAATGTACAGTCTATTTTTGAACTTGCTATCCAGGATGAAATATTTTCTAATGAAGAAACTTTTTCCGTACAAAATGCATTGTTTGATAAATCTTCCAAGAAGTTAATTTTTGAAATAAATTTGAAGAATAAAAAAGGAAAGTCTCGGTCTACCATTGATCTCATAGATATGTGTCCATCAAAATTATCTTCGATCCACAGAGTTACAGGAGATGCACTGGATGTTTCCATAATTTAAATGGAAGAGGAAAATTTCAGGCTTAAAGAAAGAATCAAAGAATTGGAAGCAACTTTGATGCCTCCACCCATACTAGCCACCCGTGTTGCCATGGTCTAGCATAGCGGAAGTTTTTAGAGAATCCCTGAGTCAAGCCTAAGATTGAAAGGATTTTGAAGTTTACTTAATGCCACTCGACATTTTTGTGGAAGAAAATATAAAGAAAAGGATGTCACTTATTTGAGATATATGGAACTTAGCAAAACGTTTTTCTTCTATCGGTCTCATAATATAGAATACCCAAAAATATTTGAATACATACCTAACTAATGATGAATGATTCTTTATAGATGGAGTTGTTATGTTTGTTGCAAAAGTCTCGACAATGACGAAAAAAAAACCAAGAATATTTTCCTTCTCAAAGCCGTATAAAGCAATTAAAACCATGTTGGATTCAAAGGATTAATACAGTAAGAGGACTAGTAAATGAGCTTAATAAATTATCACATAAAATTATGGAGGCATATTCAAAAGTTATTGGGCTAGATATTACAGGTACTACTATCGAAGTATCCGATCCAAACTTGATATCAAATTCAATGCTCACGACCAGACACCAATTTGAAGAAAAAGTTAAAACTTAGAAAAGATTATCAATAAAAAAATTTGATAGTATGATGGAGTATACTTATGATGATATTAATGGTTAGCTTGTGGAATATACAAATAGAAATGAAGATATTGAGACTACTTTACAAAATTTATGAATTGACCTTAGAGAAATTGAAGGTGAATTATTTAATATCAAAGTCAAGGAAGAAGTGACTATTGCTCTCTTAAGAGAATATATTCAAGAATGGTTAAACAAGTCTTTAATCAAAATTTATGAAACTCCAACAAAAGTAGTTAATACCATTAACATAATTGAAACCAACGAGGATACAAAAGGCACATCAACAAGCAAATGAAGGAGAGAGATTACATCACAGTTAGTCCATACTAATCACATACTTTCTTCCTTCTCAAAATTCATCCAGTTGAATTTATTCTTTCACTAGAAAAATATAATCGAGTTTTGATAACTTCCTTGTTGTCTTGTTTCCAGATATTGATGCTCACATTCTTCTCCAAACTCTTTTCTCTTCTTTATAATTCTTGTGTATATTTTATGGTTCACGGGAGCCCCAATCCCAGTCCATTTATGGACAAATGCCTTTAAATTTATGAGATTGTAACAAACCATATTATTTTTTAGAAATCCCATAGAACTATTTTGGTGTTGGTTTTGACTATGTTTTAAAACTCTAAGTTTTGAGTATAAGATATTTGAAATCAGCTTATCAAATTCTCTTTTTGATCTTAATAAGGAATACTCTTTCAAAGTTCTCTTGTGGGATTGGACCATTTTCTTTTATTTTGAATGTGATTAGAAAAATATGAAACTGTGATGGATGTGAGGAATCATTGTTATTTTCCATAACTTATTTTCAGTATGTGTGATGCTTGATGTTCCTGGTCCATACCTCAAGAATTCTCCATTAAATTTGCTTTTGTCAATTTAACTTTTCTTGAGCGATAAAGATTTGAATTTTGTGACTCGACATAATTCTATATTTTTATATAATATATCCAAAGAAAATATTTGAAAGAAAACAGAGGAGTACCACCTCTATAAAAACGTAGGGGAATATTTATATTCTCACGAGGTTGTCGTTTTGGTCCTAACGGATTCAAACGTCAACACTTTTGATGACCATACTAGGGATCAAATATAAAAAGTTCATTTTAGACCAAATTTCCTTATGACTCAGCCTCAACCTGATCAACCCCAGTTATAAATTGGGTTGGAAAACCAAAGAAATATTTTGCATCAATTGTATAATCTTTTGTTGACAACAACCCAAAACCAAGAAGAATTGGAAATATCCTGGCAAACCCTTGTCCAAGAAGAAGAAAGAGAAATTCTTAGAAGACAAAGAAGAGAAGAAAGACAAATCAGAAGAGTCAAAGTGCAAAATAGAAATTGAAACTAGAAGGGTATAAGGGACCGATAACCAGAAGCATAAGTAAACAATTTTATACTACAAAAACTGAAGAGCTTTCCTTTGAAGAAAAAGAAAAGGGTTCATTCATGGGTGATAGAGGTGAAAACTATGAAGAAAGACAAGAAGAAATATGTGAAGAAAGACATGGAAGGAGAAATCTAAGAAGAAGGGTTAGGGATTTCCCTCTTAACCTTAGAGGAGAACAACATCATCTTCCAACTCTCCCGCAAGGAGCATTGCCAATATTCTCAGCCGATGGAGCAATAGATCCTAAAATACATATGGAATTATTTTTGGATATGTGTGATTTTCACTTGATAGAATATGACGATGTAATGGTGAGATTGTTTCTTTAGACATTGACTGGTCAAACATACGAGTGGTGTACATCCTTACCTACAATATCAATTGGATCATTTGATGATCTCAAAAATATGTTTTTGAATATGTATGCTCCCCCGGTGGCATACCATACTCTTCTTACACAATTCACTCAGATATGTCTAAAAAAGAATGAAAAATTTGAGATTTTAATCTAATATTTTTGAAGACATTAAATAAAATTCCAGAGGAACAAGAGCCTAATGATCCTTGATACTTGGATGTTATAAGAATTCGATGCCTTCTAATGTAAAGTTTACAATCAGAGCCTCCCCAATTGAAAATTTACGCGAAACAATGGAAAAGGCTACAAAAATGGAAGAGATTATGTTGGAAATATGCGTTGATCCTGGAATCATCCTTAGAGGAGTTCAATTAAAAATGGACAATTTGACCATTTCAAATCATGAAGCTTTGTAATGCCTCCATTTTTGGATTCACGTATGTTACAGATTGGGATGCGTGTCAGAGTGGCCAGTTGGGGGTGATAGTGAGATCAAGAGATATTGAGAAGTTTTATGGGGGATGACTCACATTATTCATCATATTTCATCATCATGATCCATTCCGCACAACTTTTCCTCGGTTTTGTTGCATTTCGACGATTTCTGTAATTTTGAGTTATTATTGAGCATATTTTAATTAAATTCACTAAGGATGTCATTTTGGGCATAATATGTGAAGAAACACGTTAGTGTAATAGCTCATTGGAATCATGAGGAAAATATCTAAAGGATAAAATGATGAAAAGTGAATTTTAGTGGATGGAGAAGCCATAAGGGAAAACTAATCACTTTTTAGAGGAAAACAAGTTAATTAATTAATAAAATGATTTTATGAAGAAACATTAAAAGTGAATTAAAAGTCAATTGGAGAGAAAAGGTAAACATGGGTATAAAAGAGAGACAGGGGCTTATGTTCTCTCATTATTGATGAAATATTATAACTTTGAAGAATATTCTAATTATATTTGAGTTATTATCTTAAAGACCAAATCCCCTTTTGTGGATTCATCATGTCGAGACTTGTATAAGACCAAATCCCCTTTTGTGGATTGGTCAAACCATATTTATATAATGGCATTTGTAAAGTCGGCCCCTAGGGTTTATAAAGTGGTTTTAACCACTCTGGGAAGAAGTCAACCCTACTAAGTGAAGAGACATAACCCTAGTGCCTCCTCAACGAGTATTTATAAGTGAGGATGGAGCCTCACTTGTTCACTCACTCACTCACTCATTTAGTGTACATATTTTGAAGACAGTTACAGTTGCAGGAGGAAGGAGAAGAGAGGTGCATGCTCATGCCTATTTTATTCTTGGAGTTTTGGTTTTAGTTTTGGCATTGTATTGGCAATTTATTATTGATGAAGTTTTTGCTGGGTTTTCTCCCCCATGAAGGTTTCCCAGGATAAAATGTTGTGTACCTTGTGATTGTGTTTCTTTCAGTGATCCTCTTTATGCTATTATTTTGGAATTTGAAAATAATCTAATAACAACACTTAAACTTAACAATCATGTTGATTGATATTTTGATGCCTGGATTCTTAGCTAGAAAGCTCAAGGTACTTGGGGGTTTTGAGGGTTTTGACTGAATAAAACATAGAGATCAGCAAGGAGGTGAAATATTCCTCTGTTCCTGATCCAAGCTTGGCCAAGGACGTGAAATATTCCTCCCTCACCATTCTATTCAGTTCAAATCCATTTCAGTCATTCATTTGTGAAGCAGGGCGAATTCTGAGAAGGGTTCTCTCGAGGAGGGGCGTACCAGAAATATTGGGGAAGTTTGATTTAACATACAAAAGAGATATATAACTTAGATCTTCACTTGCATGTTTATTCCACCTCCTGATCTATTAGATCTTGGAGATTTTCGAAAGGATTTTTGAGGAGATTCATTATTTATTACCCAGGGAGAAATATTGCTTGGAGGGGAACATCTGACAGTGGAGATCTTCATATTTTGGAGTTGTATCATTTTCTACTTGTTGTGATAGATTTATATACATCTTGGGCGAATTATTTATGAGGATATTATCCATTTCATTGGTGTATCGAGCCTCATCTTCAGCTAGGGCGAATTCATACCAAGTAGGGCACATATCTTGTCATTAGGACCATCCTTTGCTGAAGAAATTAGATATTTTTGGAGCACTTGTTAGAGGGATTATATTGGGAGACTCTTTGCCTTTATTTGGCTTCTTTTTGTATGTATTTTCCATATATATATATATATATATATCAGTTGTAGAAAATACATTTCATATATGGAAATTACCGTGTGTCAGACAACCAAGTGCATATTAAATAAATCAATTATTTGAGGTACTATCTTATGGTGTTTAATAAGTATTAGTTTTTGATTTATTTGGTTATCATTGCATGTGTTTTCCTTATATATTACATGAATAAATATGGGTCAAATACATCATAAAATACACTTAAATGAATGCTACAACCATTGCACACAACGTGTTTGACAAAACAATTCAACCAACCAACTGCAAATAAGCATAATAATAAACACAAATTCAGAACAACCACTCATTGGGAAGAGTTTTAGGTGTTGCATGTGATGCGTTTGACATAAAATTCATCCCTTAAACTTGAGTTAATTGAGACAACAAGTATTGAAGTGATTTCAAGGGGGTTGGGAGCTTGTATGCCAAGTGTTTGATAAAATTCCTCAACCACATAGATTTGTTTTTTACATCAGATTTGGTTGGGAACATTACAGTGGTATCAAAGCGAATATTTGTCCCAGCCTGAGGGGTCTTCAATAAGGAAATTTGTTTTTCTGATTGCAGGATGAGAAAATAGTATTTTTTTTTTTAATGGTCTAAGAGGATGGATATCCAAGACAAGCTTCGGGTAAAACCGGTGCAAAACATACACAAGTGGGTGTCAAAACTATATAAGATTAGAGAATTGTGTAAACAGTGGGAGGTGGATACATCCCCACAAATTAGTGGATTGACAGGGGCACAAATGGAGCCTACATCCATCTAGGATGAGGATGTATGCGTTGAGGATGAAAAATTGGTAGCAGGGGACACACCATAAGTAGATATATCTTCTGAGGTTAGGACATGTTATAGCCCAAGTTGTAGGTTGGACAAATCCCGACCCAATCACAAAACCATGTGCTACAACTATGAGACACTACACCTAATGTCACCTTGATGTAGGTCCCGCACTTGGGGGCTGACTAAGGTCACTCCTGAGAGGCGATCAGGGAGACCCTAGGGGGATTGAGAAGGATGAAGGGGGGTGTAAGGAGAAGTCCCTTGGAAGGTCAAGTGATGGAAGAATATATTGGTTGAACAAGTTAAGTAAAAATAGGTAAATGGATACCGAGTAAAGAGATAGTTGCCGATGCACCTGTACCTGCCCGAGACACAAGAAAATACACTTTTCCAACCAAGTATAGTAATGGATCAGAAATTTAATCTTGTTGTCCCTAAAATACAACAACATACAAGTTAGTAAATCCGCAATAGATTACATCCAAATCAGAAAATAAAAGGTATATATTAATTAGCAATGTCAGCAATAAAACTAGTAACCAATGTGGAACAAAAATAACACTTCAAGATTGAATAAACATGGATGTTGTTGGTAGCAGGCCGAAGTGGAAAGAAGGACGATCATGGGAAAGAAAGCGTGCAGGAAACTGAAGTGACAATTGGCAAAATATCAACACGCGCAAATGCAAGAAAGCGTGCATAGAGGGAAGCGATAGTTGGAGGAAGAATAGCACACACATGGGAGAAAAACCTAGCGTAAGAAGGGTTAAGGTTTTGGTAATATTCTGTAAGTGGATGAAGAGCCCGAAATGTATAAATATAGATATGAAAGTATCACATAGGGTGTGGTTGTTGTTTTTGTTGTTGTTGGTGGTGTTGTTGTCATTGTTGATTTTAGGTTAGTTCTTATGAAGATTGCGATTGTTATTGAGTGATTTTTCCGAGTATTGTTGTTGGCGATACATGAGGGGTTTGAATTGTATGAACCAAGTTTTGTAATCTGTTGAGCAAGAAATATATGAGGAAAGGTATATCTGAGGATTAGACTGTAGACTACAGATCCTGGTGCGATCTAGTTCGCCTCACATAGATCTCACCCACTTTTGCGGAGAACTGTAAGCGCACGACGTAGGGAGATCAAGAACTACTATAATAAAAGAGCCAAGAGCCAAATATTTGTGGACGTATCCCAAGAAGGGTGAACCATGGTAACATCTGTGTAATGTGTTGAATGTTTGCATAGCTTTAACTTCTTTCAAGAAATAGATGACTATGATTGATGAATAACCAAACACATTATTAGAATCTGTTTATATCTTGAGTTATATGCATGCGATTCCTGGGAACAAGTAGATTACAGTAACAACTTGCAGAACAAGATCTTAATCAAGAAACCCTTTATCTCCTACTTTGTCCTAGGTTGTAAACACCTGAGTCTTACTGTCAACCATCCTTAGCTATCTCGGGTGAGACTGCGCAGTACCTGCCGGGCGCTGCGCTGCCTTCTCATTTACCAGGAGGGCCGATAGTTAAAGGCTTTGTTGGAACCCTGAATGACATGAAACCTGGTTCAATAACTCAGATAAACTGAGAAGGGAGTTGATAAAACCAACAAATGGTTCTGTTTCCATATTAAGAGGAACAAGATAGGACTGAGTAGATGAGATAGAGTGGATAGGAACCATAGAAGAAGCAATGAGCCATTAGAAGGCAATGTGGAGACCTTGGAATCCCATGAGAGAAGAAATCGAGGGTTGGTTGCGAACTAAAGAGTTATAATTTTCACACAAAGACAATAGAAACCCTAGAATCACACCATGCAAATACCTGGATAAATACGTGTTTACAGATTTACATGAAATCTTTTTCTGTGATTTTCCGCATCTACTACAGGAGTGGATATTAAGGTTAATGGATAATCACCCAACCAACCGGATTCGACAGCTAGATTGGACTCTAGTACAGATTCAACATCTGCAACAGGTGAACAACAAATTCACCCGGGCAATAGACATTTGGCTTGACAGTATTGTGGCAGGATTCATCACAGAGTTTGCGGTAGACACATCAAAGTCATACAATGCAGACAAGCAATAATTTCTACGAGGAACCAGAGGAAGGTATATTCGATCCCTGTATACTTCTATCAAGATACTGCTATATAACAAAGGTGTAATGACAATGGAATCAGACAGTTAGACTTCCCTGGGCACATGGGGGAAGGGGGGAAGCACTGACAGAAAGAGGAGGAATGGAAGGAGGGAAATATAAAGAGAAGAAGGAAGAGGAACCCTTGGACCTGATGTTGATGGATGACGACCAGCTCAAGTGGATCTTGGTGTCATCAGGCACAACATGTAGTGGAGAACCCTACCAATATAATATAAACACAAAGAAGAGAGCCATAGATGAAAGGGAGGGCTTGGCAAGCGATGAGGAAGAGGTAGAGGATCTCCGGGATGTGGAGCAGATTGAGGAAATCTTGCGCAATGAACCCATAAACCCATGTGCGACCAATACACCATTGAGAACACCACCGTTTAGGCAACCAAATTTTGGAGGAAGTATGACAACAAGAAGCACATCTACATAAGGAGCGACAACTGGAGGAGCCATTTCAGGTAATCTTAGTCAAGTATCCACATTGCGCAGAGGAGGCAGTAGCCCAGTACTCAGAGTGGCAGGACACGACCCTACTATCAAATTACCATAGTTTCGAGGAGAAGCAACATAAGACCTTGAGAAGCATCTATTCATTTGCGCTAAGATCTAGGAAGAAAAGCAGATCACTGATGACAACACCAAACTCGCGCAACTAGCGATCACGCTAAGAGACCGCGCACTAGACTGGTACATGAGTCTAGACACAAACAATGATCCTGGAACGACAAGGACACTGGATGTTATCAGACTAATCGATAGGTGCAAACACTAACAGATCTCCCTAGATCCACCTGGATCTAGAACAAAATAGGACAGGACACGACTCTTTCCCTAAGTTGTAATCATTGAATCTGATAATAGGGAGGAATAAGTGACATACCTTTATATCGCTTCCTTAGGTCTTTGTTTCTCCTGCTTCGCTCCGGTGCTCTCGTGAGGTCAAGTCCAAGACAACACAAACCAACCAAAGTGAAGATAGCAAAATGTATTC
>SNQJ01S0108557.1:22166-36891 GCA_010110895.2 Picea sitchensis
GCGTCTTCCCATGAGGGATTTCACCATAAGGGGACCACTTTGGAGTTCATCCATTTGTGCACCTTATCAACCATGATAAGACACTAATGATTCATCTTTGCATCGATTGGTTTCCACTTGGACATATATCATTCTCATCAGGGCATCATATCAATCAACTACTTGACATCAATCAAACTAGACCATTTACATATGATCCAACAATCTCCCAAATAATCAAACCATTAGCATCAATGACAAACCATTGGAATCAATGATAAACCATTGGCATCAATGACAACATGATCCAACAACAAGCACTTGGATTTCAGGACCAGAGATTATATCTTTGTTAAGAAAAGGTCAAGAGATAACAGTTGAGAAAAAATGAACAAGAAGAGATTTCGATTTCCGAAGACTAATCATTCACAAAATCCGAAGTCAAGAAACAATCAATCAGTGGCCCAAGAAGTTCTCTTTAGACACACATACAAATCTGGGCATCTGAGCATACAAAAAACCTTAATCACAAAATTTTGCAAATGGGTTTGCAGGCAGGCAGTGGTGTACAATGCGAGAATGAAGCATTCTCGCATGCTGGTCACAAGCAGAGTGTGAGAGGTTTTCTCTGGACTGAACATCAGGGTGTGAACTCTAGGAGTTCTCGCAGGCTATAGAAGGGTTCATTGTGAGAATGTCTGAAACTAAGCAAAATTTGGAAAAAAGACAAAAATTTTGAAGGAACCTCTGGACCCAGAGAGTCTGTCATGGTCTTCTCAAGACTCAGAGATTGATAGAAATGAAAAAATGGTAAGGTAAGAGCAAATGGCCAATGAAAAACACCAAAAACCACTAAAAAATGGGTTGCTTCCCTAGTGGAGTCACCAATTTTTTTATCAGACTAATCGATAGGTGCATACACTAACAGATCTCCCTAGATCCACCTAGATCTAGAACAAAATAGGACAGGACACAACTCTTTCCCTAAGTTGTAATCATTGAATCTGCTAATAGGGAGGAATAAGTGACATACCTTTATATTGCTTCCTTAGGTCTCTGTTGCTCCCGCTTTGCTCCGATGCTCTCATGAGGTCAAGTCCAAGACAACACAAACCAACGAAAGTGAAGATAGCAAAATGTATTCAACGTCAACTTATGCATATGATCAAAGAATTACACAATAAAGTAAGAGTGACTTTATGGGAAAGGGACATCCCGCTGTATCATATTAATTGAAAGTAGAAGATACAACCTGATTGCCTTGATGTTGCAAGCTTCCTTTCAGTGAACCTTGGTTCCAACACACACACTTTCTCTGTACTTGCATGAAGAAGATCCAATTCCGCTTGATAGACCAACTAGAGTCTTCAAGCCTCTGTCCAAGCAGGGTTCTTCACACAATTCTTTCACCAATTCTTCATTCAATCTTGCTTAACATTTTCCATGAGAAACCTTTCAATATATAGGAGAAGGAGAGATGGTTACATGGATGAGAATGATCCCATCAAATCCGATAAGTCAGTAAAATGACAACCATACGAATGCCAACTCATTTTTTAGAAGATTCCCTTCTAGAATCCTCGAGACCTCTTCTCCTTTCCAAGCTTAAAAACAGGTTCGCACCCTGTGTATGGAGAAAACTGTAAGAAGTTCACACCCTAAGTGTAGGTGGCCTGCAAGAATGAGGGATTCTCGCACCCTAGGCCATAGGCAGCCCATAAACTCACTTTAAAAATATGTTTTTGGAAGGAGACAAGGGTCACTTTTCTTAGGAAAAAAGTCATTGTTTGGAGCCTGAATACACCATTGTTAAGACATCACCAGAGTGACCAAAATCATGTGTAACAATGGATGACATTAAGAAACTACTAATTAATGAGTTCCAGAAGCCGAGCTCAGAGGATCAGTATATGAACGAGATGATTGAGATAAGATAGAAACCAGGAGAATTGGTATGGGAGATTGATCAAATATTCAAATGATTAAAAGGGAAGTTAAAATACCTTATGATCGAGATGCAATATCGACACTTGTTTGTCAACTCACTACTCACACACTTAAAATATCCACTACGAAAATAGAAGTTTCAGACACAAGCAGAGGCTCTGCAAGCAACCTTGCAATTGGAAGAGAATCAGTACCAACAGACAGACCCAGTTATCGAAGAAATGAAAGAGGATTTTAAGAACTTAACATTTCAGTTGAACCAGAATAAGAACAAGGACAAACAAGAAGCCGTTTGGTGTACCACATGCAGGACAAAAGGACACCACAAAAATGAATGTCCGACGTTCGCGCAACATATGGAAACAAGCATGCCAAACCCGCTGCCACAGGGGGGATTATGGTGTGAAATCTGCAAGAAACCGGGTCACGAACCTTACCATTGCACGATGATGCAGAAATACCAAATAGTCCCAACAAACTCATATTGCACATTTTGCAAGTCAGTTGGCCACAATGACAAAGATTTCCGAACTATGGAGCTGATGTGGGAAAGAACCTCAGATGCATACAGGGTACAGGCATAAATGATGACTGGGCAGGCAACACCACAGTTCACTCAAGCCCCAATACCATACGACACTGCGCAACAACAATATAATACTGTGCAACAACCTTATAATAATGGGCAGCCGCGGTACAACCCAACACAACCCCAGTACAATATCGCACAGTATAATCAAGGACCACAATATAACACGCCACGAGGTGATCGCAAAACCTATAGAGGAGTAGGACGAGCCAAAGGAGGTTTCGGACGTGGCAGAGGACCAGTCACATGTCACAAGTTCCAACAACCAGGACATTATGCACGTGAATGCCCACTACCACCAACGACCTGTATGTATTGTCGTGCTTCGGACCATGATACAAAGGAATGTCCGACACTACTCATAAAGATCCAGGAAAAAAGGAACCAAAATAACCAAAATGTTCAGTGGATTTCAGCCGAAGCAAGGGATGACGGACGAAACATCAACATAGTCACTCGAGGAGGAACGAAAATAGGAAATGACACAGTTCGACAGGACCCAACACATAACCAATGGGTAAAGAAGAACCCCGACCCCAAGAAGCAGTTCGACATGCAAAAGGAAAAGGAGATCTTTACAAAAGCCCGACAAGAATTCCAGAAGGAGTACATAGTGTTGATTGTGCAGTAGAACAAGGAAGTTCCGGAATATGACATGCTGCCATCACTGGACCATACCAACAAAATACAACCTAAGGAACAAGTAAGTACTATCAAAGAATTTTTGCAATCATGCATCAAAATGTTAAGTGATCCTTCATCTATCAAAGTATTGCAAAACATCCTAGAGAAATGTAGCAGCGAGATGGAACAAAATCTAGAACTGAAAACTGTCAACCACCTACACACAAGAAGAAGAAGAAGTAGAGAATTTAGAATCAATTCTAATATTGGGGATTTCAACATGGGAGATATTATACTAGATCTAGGATCCAAAGTGAACGTACTACCAAAAACCACATGGCAATGCATGGGAGAACCTACACTGGGATACTCAACTGTTCAATTAAATCTAGAAAATCAACATAGAGTCCTACCAATAGGTATACTAAAAGGAGTAACCGTAGATCTGGATGGGGTACGCACTAAGACAGACTTTGAAGTCATCGAAATAGTATACGGTACAACACCTTACCCAACGCTACTTGGTTTGGATTGGGCATTCGACAAGCAGGCCATAATTAACTTGAAAACCAGAAAAATTACATTTGTGTTAAGAGACTACAGGGTTATAGCCCCACTCGACCCATCAGAAGGTGAGAGGTTCGTAGAACCCACTTTCCTAGATCTAGACGAAATCGGTCAGTTGTACAGAAGGACTGCGCGCGATGCAAACTATATAAAACCAACTACAAACGAGATACTCAGTTGGCAGAGCATTACTTCATGCACAACAGACTCAGACACTGGGTTAGAAAAGTGGCAGCAAAGACTACATGAAGTATCCACAAGAAGGTGTGCAAGAATAGACCGCGCACTAAGATGGCTTGGAACAGAAATAAGAGAACCACCCAGTTTTCACGGACTAAATGATTTGGAAACTTTCTTGACACAATACGAAGATGAAGTCTTAGAGAACCAGAGACTATTAGCACTAAAGGCTACACCCGCAAGATGGTGGGGTGCGCACAAAGAGACTATCACAGATTGGTACCAATGCAAACGATTACTACGCATAAGGTTCGACGCATAACAGATATGGAACAACCGACAAAAATATGATGGACTAGGAATGCCAACAAAACACTTGGAGGCATGTAAAACGCTGCGGAAAATGATGCCACTAGAAGAATGGTCTCACCACTTTAGTCACACTTTAGAAGGCATACTAGGGAATTGGTATATAGACCAGGAAATGTGAAAAGGAACCAAGACATGGGAGACACTCCAGCAAAACCTTACAGTCACTTTCTCATTCGAGCATGAGAACCCCAACATAGACACATCCCTGAAACATATCAGAGATGTCATATTCATTACAAAATCAGAAGTGGAAGTTATCATAGAGGTACAACAATGGAATAAGCAGACAGTCAAGGAACTGCTGTCATACTACCAGGTACAGGAAGAAGCACCAGATGAAGATGATCCACGCGATATTCAGATGGAATAAGTCGAAGGCGAGAGAGAGGTGGAAGGACCACCCTTAGAATCATAGGTCATCTCTATGCCAATAAATATCAAGAAGGTTAACATAGGGACCGTCGAACAACCCAAAATGGCCAACATTGGAGATTATTGGGACGAACAGACACTAGAAAGCATCACATAATTGTTGTGCGAATACAATGACCTTTTTCCCACAAACTTTACAGAGATGAAAGGAATAGATGGAGAATTAGGAGAAATGAAGATACCACTTAGACTTGATGCTAGATCCATTAAACAACGACCATACAGACTGAACCCCATCTACAAATAGAAAGTCAAAGACGAGATTAACAGGATGCTCGAGGCCGGCATCATCGAACCAGTTGAAGAATCAGAATGGATAAGACCGATGGTAGTATAGGACAAGAAACAGGGAAGATGGATTGGGATATGTGTCGACCTGAGGAAGTTGAATGATGCCTGCTTACATGACCCATTCCCCACACCATTCACGGATGAAGTACTCGAGAACGTAGGACACAAAACCTATTCATTCACCGATGGATTCTTGGGATATCATCAGATTAAGATAACACAAGAGGATAGACACAAGACCACATTTGTGACATAATGAGGATCTTATCAGTACAAAGTCATGCCGTTCAGATTGAAGAATGCACCTGCGATATTCTCCAGAGTGGTCATCGCAACATTTAAGGAATTCATCCACCAATTTCTCGAAGTCTACCTGGATGATTGGACAATTTATAGCCTGTTAAAAAACCATGTGGAAGTTTTACGCCTGATGTTAGAATGATGCAGACAGTGCCACATATCACTGAATATCAAGAAATGCATATTTGGAACACCATTTGGGATACTATTGGGACACATAGTATGCAAACAAGATTTATTAATGGATCCGGCCAAAATCACAGTCATTATTAACCTACCAGCACCAAAAACAATCCACCAACTAAGAGCAACGTTAGGACATACAAGATACTACAGGAAATTCATCAAAGGCTACACGCAGATTACAATGCCTATGGAAAAACTGTTAAGGAAGGATACCAAGTATCAATGGAACGACGAGTGCCAACACGGTCTGGATACCCTAAAGGAAAAGATGGTCACCGCACCAATATTGGTATTTCCAGACTGGGAGAAGACATTCCATGTACATGTAGATACATCAACAATAACACTTGGAGCTATTTTAATGCAACCAAGAGCAAGAGACTTGGATCACCCGATAACGTTTGCAAGAAGGAAATTACCAGACTCATAACATAATTATAATACGACAGAAAGAGAAGGATTAGCTATGGTTTACGCACTACAGAAATACAGACATTACCTATTGGGAAAACACTTTAAGATGTATATAGATCACTCAGCCCTGAAATACCTAGTTAACAAGCCAGTGTTGGGGGGGAGAATCTGTCCATGGTTACTACTATTTCAAGAATTTAACTTCGAGGTAATAGTCAAACCAGGGAAACTTAATGCAGGGCCTAACCACTTATCAAGGGTTAGAAATGGAGAGGAACCAACGAATTTGGAAGACAACTTTCCAGATGCACAACTCTTCTCAGTACAAATTGCTGATGATTACTTCCCAAAGATCATCCAGTACTTGAGCACATGTATTGCACCGTAGGGATATACCACTGCGCAGAAAAAGAACCTGGTAGTCTACGCAGCCGACTATCAACTGATTGTAGGGAATCTATATAAAATGGGCGTAGATAGCATCTTACGACGATACGTACTAGACCACGAATGACCAAGAATTTTAGCAGAAGCCCACGAAGGAATAACAGGAGGGCATTATGCAAGAAAAGATATCGCGCAGAAGGTACTACGTGCAGGATTATGGTGGAAAACGATCCATCGAGACTCGAAATAATATTGTTAGCAATGTGATGTCTGTCATCGGGTCAACAAACCCAACAGAAGGGACACGATGCCACTACGACCGCAAGTGACACTTCAGGCATTTGAAAAATGGGTAATAGACTTTGTGGGACCCATTAACCCACCCACCAAGAGAACAAGGGTGAGATACATTATCACTACGACAAAATACTTAATGAGATGGGTCGAAGCCGCACCAGTAAAAGATTGCAGCGCAAAGACAACTGCCCACTTTCTTTTTGAACAAGTAATTACTAGATTTGGGTGCCCAAGATTTTTGATGAGCGACCAAGGAACGCACTTCATCAACAACACCATCTAAGTGATGCTTGAAGAGTTTGAAGTTCATCACCAAAAAAGCACACCGTATCACCGATAGGCTAATGGAACAGTAGAAGCCTTCAACAAAATTCTAGAGAACGCCCTGACGAAGATATGTAATGTTAACAGGGACGATTGGGATCTCAAGGTACCAGCAGTACTATGGGAGTATAGAACCACATGAAAAAATTTGACAGGTCACACACCATTCAAACTGGTCTATGGTCAAGAAGCAGTAGTACTATTAGAATTTCTAATACCTAGTCTACGTGTAGCAACTATCACACAAATGAAAGAACGAGGCACAGTCCAGGAACGACTGGATCAATTAATGTCAATGGAGGAAGACCGACTCTTGGCAGGATTCCATCAACAAGTATAGAAAGTGAGAGACAAAGCGTGGCATGACCACCACATCAAGAGAAAGATGTTCAAGGAAGGAGATCTAGTATTGCTCTACGACAGTAAAGCGCTGCAGCACCTAGGGAAGTTGAGGATGCATTGGATAGGACCATACGAGGTAAAAGCTATCATAGATGGAGGAGCTATACAATTGAAAGATATAGCAGGCGTAGACCTAAGAAGAATGATCAACGAGATCTGGCTGAAGCTATACAAATATAGTCGATTGCCCACTGTGCAGTACACCGCGCAGTAAAAAAAAGGAAAAAAAAGAAGAAGAGAGCATAAAAATAGTGCGTGGCATGACAGACAAGCCACATACGAAACATGAAACTAGTGAGGGAAAAGACAATGGCCATATCGGAAAGGAAAACTAGCGGGAAAATGAAAGTAAACAAAATCACAGTGACAGGACAACATGAGGCAGAATTAAAGCAAAGAAAGGACGGATGGGATGTCACACTAAATGTGCCAACTGGTGAAGGAAAAGTAGCCATAAGGGAAGGTATGAAACTGATGTGGATGCATTGAACCCACACTTATGGTGATTTAATCGCACAAGGTAGGAGGTGCCCTCAACAAGCTTCATGCCACACCCATACAACACACGAGCACAAAAACAATTAGTCTATTCGCAAAAGAAGAATAGAGAAAGAGAAATAGCAGCTCGAACGCATAGAGAGAGATCGCAGAGCTTATCCGAGCTATTTGAACCAAACAAATGTCCGATAGACACCAGTATGGCACCACCAAAGCTCACAGAACCAGGCCAGATAGTTAGACCAACTAGGGTTCAAACTAGGTCGCGAGGAACACGGGAAGAAAACAAGCAGCAACCACCATAGATCGTTGATATTGACGAAATCCCGTCACCGGAGGATATTCCAGTCGAATCAACACCGATCCAGGAAGAGATCCCACAACCCCAAGCAGAAACCATGAAAGAAGATACGCTGACAACAACGCAGGAGCTTCAGAATCAAGAAGTAGGAACTCATTAGGAAGGACAACCAGAAAATGCTGAAGCAACCACGGAAATAAACGAAAGCACACAGAACCCGGAAGTAGAGCTCCAACCAGATGTTCCACAAATACCCATCCCAAAATTTTCTTTTTCGGATGAGCCGATTGGCGAAATGGGAAAAGCTTGGGAAGAATGGATGGCGAAGGAGAAACCAGAAGCTATTGGAACTTCGAATCAACCAACATAGCCGGAAGACAAGATTAAGATACCGAGCTCGCCTCAAAAGTAACCAGCTGTAGAGATTGTGCTACCTCGCACACCAGAAGGCATACAGGTGGACTTGCAACTATTGGGTCACGTCGGGAAGCTAAATTTTTCCGACTATGACATAGCGGATGAAAGCAAATATCCAGAGCTTGCACCACAAGTCTTTTTGGAGACAATAGCTGTGAACCCTCTCAGAGGAACTATCACTAACCCACGCAAGTGGGCAGCCAGATTGGACAGAACCAAAATCCTAGGATTGCTAAAGATACCACACTTTGGTAGAGGCCAATATGCATCGGCATGCGTCAAACAACTGTTAGCAGTTACGCATGGAGGGGATGTATGGTGGATAAACCCATCCCCATAACTATTGAACTTATTACGCAAATTACAGGACTACCCATCCGGGGTATGGATCCCACGCTGATACTGGACGACAAGTCCAAGGAAAAAGAATTGGCAAAAGAAATGAAGAAGAAATATGGCACCGACAGGGGAACGAGAGGCATTATAATCAAACGAATTAACGATGTCGTGACACAACTGGGAGAAAAGATCTTAACATGCAAACTGCTAAGAAAATGCCATAAAGATGAAGTACCGACAAGAGTTATCGCAACTGTAGCTCAGTGCGCAGAAGGAACCTTCATGATCTGGGTGCCATATCTGTCAAACTTGTTACAAATCGACTTTAAAGACGCACAAGAAGCAGGTACAAAATTTCACTACTCATGGCTGCTTACTCTCATCGCTTTCATGGGATGGAAAGAACCGAACCACATCATCTTCTGTACCACACCACAGCCAAGAGGAGCGAGATATCGCGTCCTGAAACCCACACCACTGGCCAAGCATAAGAAGGAAAATGGAATGATATTTGAATCTTACCTACAGGAAATGCAGGAAGCAATCAACTGAGCATGGAGGATAACACCAGAGGCTATCGCGCGATTCAGGGGCATCACCAATTTTTGGGCTAGACAACAAGCCATGTGGATACAACCAAGACATGACCCACATAAGCAGTGGCTACAGATGCACTATTGCATCACCGAGGGAGACATCGACATGATCATCCATGAGTGGCCGAATGAATGGAATATCCCAACCATACCCAGAGCAGTACCGAGATAAACAAAAAAAGGAGGGGATCCATAGCTGGAAACATAGCCTCAACAAGTCCCAGTACCCAAGAAACCAAGAATGGGCCAAATCAATTCGACTCAGACAGAGGGTGACTCAGAGAAGCTAGGACCCAGAAGGGTAGAACAAAAACCACTCAGCCAACCAATGAACAGCAGAACCCGACTGAGGGAGCACAGGAAACCATGACGAACCCCATCACACAAGAACCAGGGGGAACTAAGAGACCAACGGTACATGAAACAAGTGCGCGCAAGAAATCAAAGGCACAATGATCACCACCATAATACACAATCACAGAGGACGATGGAGAGATGATTGCCAAAATGGTCTAGGATTGTCTCGCAAAGGATTTTGATCATGCAGCACACCACATGGATAAACTGCAAAAGGAGATGGAATAAATAGGGAAATTCCTGAAGAAATTCGGAGAAGCCCATATTACAAGTAGCAACAGAGGCATAGAGCCATCGAGCGCACGGACCACAGAAAGAATGGAGGTAGGAGAATGCAACTCAGTTCTTCCGAAACCACATTCCACGATTTACATAAAGCCGAGCATGCTACGAATGGATGAGATTGTGGGAGAGACACCACTAAAGGATTTGGATCAGATCCAATTGGTCCTAACACGGATGCCAACAAAGGCCTTATACCAATTGCAGGTTAGCGTCGACCATGAGATACAGTCTCGAGCACATCAAAACGTGGTCGAGCTAGAGCAAGCAACAAAGAAGCAGGAAACACTGGAAACAGTTTGCGCACAGGCCAAATCTGAAATACAGGAGGAAAAGGAACGCAGGAATGATTTGGAACGTAGAGTAGAAGAATTTTTTGGGAAACTTCCAACTACTGCGCAAGGAAGTGAACTCCCAGCAGCAGAAAAGATCGATCAGATTGCGCAGGAAATTGATCAGTATCAGAAGGAGATCGAGACTCTCCGTGGACAGATTAGACCAACCACTCTACCAACAGTAAAGGAGCAGAGGAAGCAGGAAGCAACAGTGAAACTATAGGAGCTGGAAAAATAGGTCAACACAACAACCGACTTGCTGGATAAAGCAACACAACTCTGGAAAAAGCTAAAGAGTACCCATAGGTCCAACAATGGGACAAGGAGGAGGAAAGGATCAATCCAACGATCCAAGAATTCAAGCAATAACAAAAAACCATCCCAATCCTAGAACGGGTCAAGGGGACACAAGAGTTAAATAAGTTATAGGAAGAACTTCTCACTGTGCAAACACGAAAACAAGAGCGTCAGGCTCAAATAGAACCCTTGCAGGAATGGATAACAGTAGTACTGGAGCAGGCAGAAGAAGCCAGAACACAGTCAACACGGACTCAGTTGGAATGTGCAGGAATGATAAGCGAAGAAGTAGCAGTACAAACAGTCGATATTATCAAGGAGAAAACCGTGCAGGCACTGACAAAATCAGTGGAATTGCAGGAGAAGTTCCAGACGATCACTAGGGAGATCGAGGAAGCACAATGCAATTAGGTGACTCAAGACGAGTCACATGTCAGTGTTGGGGGCCTGTTGGCACCAGGCCGAAGTGGAAAGAAGGACGATCATGGGAAATAAAGTGTGTAGGAAACTGAAGTGACAACTGACAAAAGATTAGCACGCGCGAATGCAAGAAAGCGTGTACAGAGGGAAGCGACATCTAGAGGAAGAACAACACGCGCATGGGAGAAAAACCTAGCGTAAGAAGGGTTAGGGTTTTGGTAATATTATGTAAGTGGTTGAAGAGCCCGAAATGTATCAATATAGATATGAAAGTATCATATAGGGTGTGGTTGTTGTTGCTGGTTTTGTTGTTATTATTGATTTTAGGTTAGTTCTTATGAAGATTGCGATTGTTATTGAGTGATTTTTTCGAGTATTGTTGTTGGCGATACGTGAGGGGTTTGAATTGTATGAACCCAGTTTTGTAAGATATTGAGAAAGAAAGATATGAGGGAAGGTAGATCTGAGGATTAGACCGCAGGCTACAGAGCCTGGTGCAATCTAGTTCGCCTCACATAGATCTTACACACTTTTGCAGAGAACTGTAAGCGCGCGGTGCAGGGAGATCAAGAACTACTATAAAAAAAGAGCCAAGAGCATGAGGAGTGGTGAACCAAGGTAACATCTATGTAATGTGTTGAATGTTTGCATATCTTTAACTTCTTTCAAGCAATAGATGACTACGATTGATGAATAACCAAACACATGATTAGAATCTGTTTATATCTTGAGTTATACGCATGCGATTCCTAGGAACAAGTAGATTACAGTAATAGTTCGCAGAATAGGGCCTTAATCAAGAAACCCTTTATCTCCTACTCTTTCCTAGGCTGCAAACACCTGAGTCTTATGGTCATCCATCCTTAGCTATCTCGTGTGAGACTGCGCAGTACCTTCCGGGCACTGCGTTGCCTTCTGGTTTACCAGGAGGGCCGATAGTTAGAGGCTTTGTTGGAACCCTGAATTACATGAACCCTGGGTCAATAACTCAGATAACCTGAGAAGGGAGTCGATAAAACCAACAACAGTCATAAAAGTAAATTTCTGCAGCAATATATCGGCCTTATGTCTGTAGAATTAGTCTAGGGTTAGTTTGTGAGAGATTAACGGTTAGGGTTAGAGTTTAAAGCAGTCCTAATGGTTGTAGGTTAGTTTTACTACAAAAATAAGAATTTATGGGAGAAAGAGGATGCCCTAAGGGAGGAAGAATCTCCAAGGCATCAAGATCATTATCCAAAAGAGACAACTTCAAAACTTGAAATTTATACGTTTATCAAGGCAACAATTTATTTCTCCCATGCAATAAGTAAATGAATAATGCCTTTAAGAAAGGGTTAATGGAGTCAAGAGAATATGAATAATCTAGATAGGCTACTTCCTTGGGAGTGTAAACCCTTTTACTCCCCAAGGCAAGATTCTCTTAGCTAGGGTTTTAACTAGGAGGGTGTATGCAATTATACTCCTCGTAGTAAACCCTTATGAAGCAATATTCCTTAGCAATAAAATGGTGGAAAGACAAGTATGTTGGATTTTTTACACAAGAGTCCCGAAGTTGCGAAATGCGAAATGCCAAAATCCCGAAACAGGCACATCAAAAAAGGTTTCGGATACCGGGAGTTGGAGGAGTCAAGAGTCGAGACTCTTCATCACAGGAGTCTCAAAGTTGCGAAATGCGAAACGCCAAAATCCCAAATTAGGCACAATGAAGGCTCGTGAATTTGTGAAATGATCCTAGCCATTGAATCTTAGCCTTTGGATCGAGGTTTGATATGGACCATTGATCAGGCACGACGAAGGCCTGTGAATTTTCTAAATCACAATTCAGAGTGACATGTGGCAGCCACTCGGGTCACGACACGTCATCGAGTGATGCAAGAGTGACCTCACTCTGGGAGTCTGGCTTCAGGAGTTTTAGCTTCATCACTCCCCCAAATTCTCAAAGGCTGAACTCTCAAGGTAGAGGATAGCCGTCTGATCACCATGGATCATGGACCGTTGATCTGGAGAGTGAAGTGCTTGTTTGATTGGAGAGTGGTCATATATCGTGGTCACATTGTCGAGAGCTGGAGAGAAGAGCTATAGAAGCCAAGCTCTATTTCGGAGCTCGTGACATGGAGAGTCGAGACGACTCATCATAGAATCCCCGAAATGTGAAAGTGCGAAATACATTTTTGAATAAGGCTGTGGTCACAACCAGTGGTCACATCTGTGGAAGATGGAGGAAGGAGCTAGTGCAACCAAGCTCCATGTCGGGGATCACGACTTGGAGTGTCGAGACACTTCATCACAGGAATGATGAAATGCTAAATGTCGAAATGTTGAAATGCCGAAATGTCGATGTAGCCGGTGGTCACCGCCGGTGGTTACGTAAGTGGAAGGAGCTAGCATAGCTAGACTCCATTTCAAGGTTCGCACTGTAACTACTAGAAACCACTAATGGTTTCTGCCAGAGGAATCAAAGAGGCCTCAGTGTGATTGCCAGAGGAGCTGAAGAGTATCAAGGCATCTGCCAGTGGAATGCAGACTGTTGATAGAGGCGATTGACAGATGGAAGAACGTTGAAGCCTGTAAATGAAACAAAGAGGATGAGCTCGACTATGATAGATAAAATGAAGAGTCTCGACTGCTAGACAGGCTAAGGAATCTCAGCATAACACCCAGTGATGATGAATGCATGGGCATAACCGCTAGAAAAGCTGAGGAATTACCATGATTATCAGGAAGAGGACTCGACATGAGGAGAACATGCAGAACAAAGAGAGTGTGTTGATGTTTGAGCGAGTGAAGCAGAGAAGATGTGGAGTGGCAATGAACAACCCGATGAACAGAACCGTGGCACACTGAAGAGCATGCAGAGGCACTGTGCATGGAGGACGAAGAAGGTGCTCAGATAGTATAAATACACAAAATAGAGAAGAGATGGGGGCTGTTGAGAGTGATTCAGACGTGGAGAACGAGGCAATGTGAAACAATAGAAATAAAGAGAAGAGGAATGGTGCATTGAATGGAGATGGCGCAGAGAGCATAAAAGGCAGAATAACAGAAAGCGCAAGGCAAAGTGTGCAGGAAGACACTGATGTAGGTAGAGCAGAGAAATGTAGTAGAACAATGATGAGACCGGTAAGCCATTGATAAATATTGTATCATTGTGATAAATTGATATAAACAAAACTTGATATTCTAGGGTGGTAGGGAGGTGCTAGGGAGGACTATTGTCCTCAGAGGTTCAAGTGGGTGCTTGAACACAGGGAGTTGTATCTTCCATCTGGTTGCATCCAGAAAAACTAGAGTGGCAGGGTGGCGCAAGGGAGAAATGTTGTTCTCTGTTTTAAAGTTGGTGCCTGTGTGACTGGAAGTTGGTGCTGGAACACTTAGGGAGTTGGTTGCTTCCTTCTAGTGGGTGATAGAGAAACCAGGGAGTTGGTGCTTCCTTCTAGAGGGTGCTAGAGAAACACAGGGAGTTGGTTCTTCCTTCTAGTTGGTGCTAGAGAAAATAGAGAGTTGGTGCTCTTAGAAAGTTGCATCTTGCAAAATAGAGGTTGTAGCCTCACAATGAGTTGGAGCTCATATGTATGATAATGTACATAATGTA
>SNQJ01S0108557.1:36901-66271 GCA_010110895.2 Picea sitchensis
GGATCTCATATGTATGATAATGTACAGAGCGTAAAGATTACTTATCATACCAAGAAGAAGAGGTTTTTACCCTTTATGGGTTTCCTCAGGAAATATCTGTCTCTTTATATTTCATATGTGTGACTGATGTCGAATGTTCTATTGCCTACCTCTCTGCATTATTGTGATTGTCATTAGGTGCTTTGCAAAGAGTTTAAAATAAGCATAATTGTTTAAGCATGGTAACAACTGATTCACCTCCCCCTCTCATTTGTCCAACAAAGTAGGGGTGTATGCCCTTATACTCCCTACTTGGATCAAGCAAATATAACCTTTAACTTGTACAAATGATACTACAATGAAATAAATGGCACCTTCAAGCATTAAAAGGAAATAAAAGCTAGACTAAACACCAAAAAAGAAATGAAGAAAGCCTTCCAAGGCTAGTGCACCATATCCATCAACCATAATCAAGACATAGCCATAAAAAAAATTACAAGAGAGAGAACTAGCCAAAGAGAGCGAAAATTTCATTCCAAGAACCTCTCACAATGGAGAGTTTGTAAGTTTTAAACCTGCGAAGTAAAGTAATGCATATAGATTCTTAAGCAATACAAAAATTAATCAATGGCTCATACACAAAGTACACAAAGATTTTTACTGGAAACCCTCAACCGGGAAAACCTTTCTTATTTTCATTATCTCGAATTTCACCATTCGCCATACAATATATACAATGTTTTTAGGTATTCCGTAGATACCAAAATCCTAATCCCTTAATCCGAGATTAATTTACAAATCAGCTAAAAATAGCAAAAACCGCCCCAAAAAAAATTTCGGGGCGCTACGCGTAACTAGGGGGGGCATACCTGACACACCCACACACACACACATGCAAAGAATATAACACATACCCAACATTCTCCCACTTGTTGTTTTCTTTGCATCCAGGGGTCCATGGGATTATATAGTCAACAATCCAGAGCAACAATGCCCATTGTTACTCTACACCAATAACAGAAAATAATGCCCATTTTTGTTACTTCTACAATTCAAGAGGAATTTTTGTGCTCACAAGTGACTTTGTCAATGAATTGCAACATTCTTCAAAGTGTCAACTTTTCCAACAACACCTTATTTACCTCAACCATGTCTCTCAAAAGTGATATCAACATCATTATGCTTTATTTAATGATAAGCTGGGTTTTTACGTGAAGAACTTCGATCAAGCTATAGTTCAACTCACTCTGCTTTTTTGTACCAACCTAATACTTGAAAACAATCTTTGTAAACATATCTTTTCGTTTCTTGCATGAGTGGCTTCCATGTATTCAACTGAGGTTGAGAGTGCTGCTCACAGTCAGTTTTGCTCATCCAATTGATTGTTCTCCAAATAGGTTAAACATACCTACCTTTCTTGTAGATCTTTATATCCAAATTCCCAGCCTCAGCCTTTATCAACAAAGCTTGCATGTCCACCATCAGTCTAATTCTGCCCTTCCTTGGTGGTAGAACAATCCATAACTCAGGAAAGCCATGAAGATACCTCACATTTTTTACTACTTTCCAATGCTCCTTCCTTTTTTTTTGACATATACTTGCTCAAAAACTCCCACTCCATGTGCAATGTCCTGTCTAGTAAAAACCATTGTATTACATCAAACTACCAATCATAGTAGTATATAGAACATGGGACATGTCTTCTTCATGTTCCTGTGTATTGGGACACCGGGACTGTTGTGATAACTTTTACACCTATAGGAATAGGAACCTTCAACAATTTACTTCCATGCATATTAAACCTTTGCAATATCGCTTCTCAACATATTTTGATTCAACCAGAGTTTCTGCTTTTCATGATCTTTTAATCTCCATTCCTGCATTTAGTTAGCAGTACCGTGATCCTTCATGTCAAATTGGAGGATAGTCATGATTTCACCTCCTTGATAACATCCATGCTATTTCCTACCAACAACATGAATAATAACATACAACACTACATAAATGAAGTGATTACCAACCTGCTTTTGGAATATACATGGATCAACCTGTTTCTCACAAATCCAATTTAAGGATGTATGTGTCAAACTTGGTACATCCTAGTGGATTGCTTGTAGACCGAGTATCTCTTTTAGCCATGCATCTAGCTCTTTCCATTCACTACAAATTCTTCTAGTTGCTTCATGTAGATTCTTCTAGATCCCCATGTAGGAATGTTGTCTTCTACATCCATTTGTTCCACTTCAAGATCAAAAGCAACAACAATAGATAAAGAAATCTAATAGAAGTTAATCCTAGCAACAGAGAAAAAATCTCACCAAAGCTCAATTCCCTCTACCCGGGAATGACCTTTTGCTACTAACCTAGCTTTTGTATTTCTCCACTTTACCTTCAGGCTTAACTTTCTTCTTGAGCAACCATTTGCTACCAACTGACATTTTCTCCCAAAATCGAAGCTCAACTATATCCCATGCCTCATTCTTATCCAAGGCATCCATTTCTTCAACTATGGCCTTCTTCCGTGAGTTTACTATCCTCCTAATTCACTGCCTCGACAGCCTGACTATCATCGCGAATAGATAAAAGAAAAATTGGAATGAAAATCAGTGGACTATACCTTTCAACTGTTTCACTTCTCATCGATCTCCTCACATCAAGTATGAGGTTCTTCTTCATTTCTTCTTCAAGATGATTTGCATCATCCAACCAAGCCTCTATTTTCATGTTCGTTTTACAAGCAGGGAATTTGTTTGGACACATCTTTTACCTCTCTTCCGAAAACAACATCTCGACCAGAAACACTCTTTTCGGTTTCTGGTTCCAAATCTTATAACCTTTTCACACCATCTTTATAACCAATAAAGCATACACTTTAGCTTTATTATCCAGCCTTTGCTTCCTATTTTCCTTTGGAACATGTACATAAGCATCACAACCAAACTCTCTAAGATGTTGAAGAGAGGGCTTCTTTCCGGACCATACCCTATGTGGAGTTGTATCATCCAATGAGGAAGGTGATCATTGGACTGTGTAACATGTCAGACTAACGCTCCGCCTAAAATTGTTTGTCCTCGACATCACGGGAGCATGCCCTTGGATTTTTTCCATCGTTGTCCTCGTTCATCTTTTGCAACCTATTCAGTCAGATGAGTGTATGGAGTATTTTCACTTTTTGCTACCATTTCACTTCTTATTGCACTTTTGAATCTATTTCCTGTAGCACTCTCCACCATTATCTATTCTTTATACCTTTATTTTCTTCTCTGCCTCGATTTTCACAGAGCCTTAAACTCTTAAATTTATCAACACCTTCAGATTTCTTTCTAAGAAAATAACCACTTGTTCCTTTAGAAAGATCATCTATGAAATGAAACATAATACACAGATTACCAAGGGATGGAACAAGAAAAGGTCCAAACACATCACCGTATCACCTAAGATCCCTTTGCTCTTAGCACCGTAGATGGAATCTTATCTCGACTTCAAGGCTTTTTACCAATACTATCATGCAATTTTCATAGAAATCAAAATCCGTGAGTGCAATTAGACATACCTTCAATCATACCTTACTGTGTAGTGTCTGTAAGGTCCCTTTCTCCAATATGCCCCAGCCTTTGATGCCACAAAGATTGTCTTTTCCTCGGGACAAGATTGTCTTGTTCTTCATTTTTTCTCACAAGAATAAATGTATCCCATACCCATTAGCATAATTTCTTCCCAACAACTTGTACGAGTCCACAACGATCTCCTCATCAACACCATTTGTCCTTGTACCATTTTGCAAGTGTCCTTTCAAATACAATTTTCACTCCCGCATCACCCAACTTGCTATATTAGGCTCCTCGCCAGTTTTGGAATGTGTAGAACCCAGAAGAGTTCTAACTCTTCCATCATTTAGCAACAACTTAACCCTTCCACGCCCCAAGATTTTTGCCGTTTATCATCTCCTAGAATACACATCACCACCATCATATTTTTCATATTCAGAGAAATCCCACTGCGGAGGAGCCATATGGTATGATGCACTTGAGTTCCATCAACCATACACCATGGTTTGCATGTGTACTTGTAGATGCTAGGTAAACATCAATTTTTCTTCTGCTGGAGGTTTTCACCTCCTGGAAGAGGTACTACTGCACCCCTTTGGTTTTTCTCAACCTTAGATTCAATCTTTCTTATAATGCCTCTGCTTTACCACACTTCAAAGATTTCCTCAAAGATTTTCCCTGGGACTTAGATCTACCCAGATTTAGATTCTCCATCTCAAGGCTTACTGTGGTTCCTGCCTTTGGGTACCTCTTACAAATAAAAGGCGGACTAAGGGTCGTGACCATCCATGCTTTTTCGCTTTATCTCTTCAGATAACAAGGATGAAACTACATCCTCATACTTCTACATTGAAGTATGAGGATTGAGTGGTACTACCTATTGCTGCAACCAGATTATCCTAAGAGTCTAGCAAAGAACATAAATAAAGTAATACACTTATCTTCTTCTCTAATCGTGAATATTAATAGATCCAAGTTGATTTACCAAAATATTAAAGGCATTTGACAAGTTTCACACAGAATTCCATCTTCCATCCTAAGATGATACAACTTCTTCAAGAAACATCTTGTTTACTAGGGACTTTGATTGATACAAATTCCCTATTTTATCCCATAGTTCCTGGTAGATTCTCCCCATACATTCAACAACATCGAATCTGCTGTGCAGAGTTGAATGGGTTCTTGCTCTTTTCTCATTCAACTTGTCCCAATCTTCCTTCTCATTATACCAAATAACCTGTGTACTTAGTAGTTTCAGTAATGTAGGTTGTGTACCAAATAGGGCCTGTGGTGCTTGTAGATGAAAATCAAGAGGGTCAGGTACCAGATCCACAACGATCCATTGTTCTTTTGTCTACAAGAAGGTCCTCCATATTGAGCTTCCATACTCAAAGTTTTACCATTGAACTTCTCTATCTCGGGATTCTAGATGAGCTCATTTATTCCTCTTTACTTTACTGAATCTCCATCAAGAAAATATCCCACCGAACCTGTGCTTATCATTGCACTCCAAGATAAACTTTGGATCTATCAAGACCAAGCCAAACCTCAACAACAGCCTGGCCAAAACGTGCCTGATACCACACATGTAAGTTTCTTAACTAAGTAAAGTAATGCATATAGATTCTAAGCAATATAGAAATTAATCAATGCCTCACACACATAGTACACACGGGACATTTTATACTGGAAACCCTCAACCTGAAAAACCTTTCTTATATTCATATTATCTCGAATTTCACCATTCGCCATACAATATATACAATGTTTTTAGGTATTCCGTAGATACCAAAACCCTAATCCCTTAATCCGGGATTAATTTACAAATCAACTAAAAATAGCAAAAACCGCAAAAACAAAAATTTCGGGGCGTTACCCCGAACCCCATCGGCCCCAAGCTACCGCTTGGTGCCGAACACTATGCGTAACCATGGGAGGGAATACCTGACGCACCCACACACACACACATGCAAAGAATATAACACATACCCAACAGAGTTATGTTATGTCAAAATGAGATCTTAGGATATCTATTTATAAAAAATGTAGCTAACATATTTTGTCCACATAATATTAGGGAAAACACAAGATTAACGGTCAAAAACCCTAATCTTTCCCCTTTTACAAAATAATATTAAAAAATTCTCTTTAATTTCACTTTTGCACAAAGAAAACCCTAAAACAAAGGTGACACCATCCCTTGAAGGAGGACACATTGGCAAATTGAGAAATTCGTTGGAGCTGGGATGCAAAGTAGGGGCTTCAAAGGATGCGTGGAAATCATCCAGAGCCTCTCCACCTCAAAATCCATGTGTCATGCTCTTATTCATCATCAACCACCATATGCCCCTCAAATGTGACGTCAAGACCCTAGGGGGTGATGTTTTTACCCTTCTGGGCAAGTCGTTTGGCATGCCAAGGGCGGGTTATGTCTATCCAGCTGTCTCCTAGGCCTCCAAAAGAATCTCTCTATTGTCTGGCATGTGGCCCTATGTCAACCATCCTGTGGGATGCTTTCCCTCATGGAAGCCCAAGCTACACTTTTTCTTCCAAAACTGGCCACCAACTTGTACCTGTAAGACAAATGGATACACCCTCCAAGGATCTCAAGTCAAAGAATCATTATAAGTGAATCAAGTCAATAAAAGAGCCATTAAAGCATGTGTACCAGGACTACATATACAAACATGTGCTTAAGAAACTAGACGTTTTGGCAAGTTTGGTTGTGGGAGGATTGGCATGGTACTTCTTTTCAATGGATCAAACCCCTTAAGTCTAGGAACAACCCTATCTGAGTCATGTGAATGAAATGGAATGGATGGGGAAAGTACTAAATGGGCATGGGGTTTATGATATGCAAGGGTCCATAGTATCTCATTTATGGGTTGTGGAGGGTGTTCCACACCTTCATCCATAATGTATTTTTTCCAAGCCCATCAATTTCCTTTTATCTTTATTTCTTTGTATTTTCTTTCAATATAGCATAGAGTGAGTTGGAGGCCACTTCCCTAGCATGGTGACCAGATATCGACAGTGTCACCCACAAGTACTTTCATGAAAATGAAAGGGTTGGCTCGTGATGAGACCCCCTTTCCCTCAACCATGAAAATGAGAGCCATTACCTTGGTGTGATGGCTAGAATTGTAATGTCATATCATTAGATACCCATAGAAGTGATAGGATGGATTATGATGAGACCCCCTATCCTCAATTGATCCTTTAAGAGTTTTATTTATTCTTTTCATGGGGTCCTTATTTTCTTGTGGATAAGATTTTCATTGCTTTCTCAGGATCCCCTGGGAGAAGCATCTGGAAGGTTCTTTCATTAGGATTTTATCTTTTTCCAGCTAACTCCCCTCTAGGCCTTCAAACCCTTCTTCCCATGAAATGAGGAATGGTCCCTTCTAAGGTCAGTCTACCCCAAAATCCCAAGAGATGAAGTCATGAGGGGAAATAATGATGGAAAGTGGTAAGTATGGTAAGGAGTGGCATGATGAATCATCAAAGGAAGCTCCCATAAACACCCCATCCTAAGGGTGACCATCTACGTGAGTGCCCCAAGCTGATACCAACATTTAAACAAGGTAAAAGGCATAGTTTCCAAATCTAATGTCTCATAATAAAAATAACCTCTGATATACAAGATAGGATGCCTCAAATATTAAAATCATACCCACCATCATACATGACTTGTATCACATGGAGCAAGACCCTAGTGACCTGTGGTGGCAAGATGGTGTGGATGATGACCAAGTGTTGGGTCACTGTGGTGGCGATGTGGGTCTCTAGCTATGAAAAAGGATGCTATTTCTCATGTGGTCTCTCGAAACTCCATATATGCAACCTGAGGGCCTCGAGATATAATATCCTTAGTTATCCACAAAATGGGTATAACATCTGGCTCCTATTTGGGGACATGTGCTCGCCGTAGAGTGCATGAGAATCATAACATCTCATGGTAGACCTGTGTTTGGAAGGAAACATCAAACTGTCAAGTGCATGATGGCCTACTAATACTTGTTCTCATATGATCATAATAAAAAATAACTAATCTATAAAAGGAAAATTTTGACAAAATGCCTAACTAAGTATACATATATGATGATGAAATCAATAATGCAAGTATAGAAAAATGAAAATGCAATGCAACTAAAATAATATGAGAAAACAAAATGAAATATGCAAGAAAGAAATATGACTTATCTTTTTCCAGCTAACTCCCCTCTAGGCCTTCAACCCCTTCTTCCCATGAAATGAGGAATGGTCCCTTCTAGGGTCAGTCTACCCCAAACCCAAGAGATGATGTCATGAGGGGAAATAATGATGGAAAGTGGTAAGTATGGTTAGGAGTGGCATGATGAATCATCAAAGGAAGCTCCCAGAAACACCCATCCTAAGGGTGACCATCTACTTGAGTTCCCCAAGCCAACCACCAACATTTAAACAAGGCAAAAGGCATAGTTTCCAAAGCATATGTTTCACAATAAAAATAACCTCTGATATACAAGATAGGATGCCTCAAATATTAAAATCATACCCACCATCATACCTAACTTGTATCACATGGAGCAAGACCCAAGCGACTTGTGGTGGAAAGATGGTTTGGATGATGACCAAGTGTTGGGTCACTGTGGTGGAAATGCGGGTCTCTAGCTGTGAAAAAGGATGTTGTTGCTCATGTGGTCTCTCGACACTCCATATCTACAATCTGAGGGCCTCGAGACATAATCTCCTTAGTTATCCACAAAATGGGTATAACATCTAGCTCCTACTTGGGGACATGTGATCGCCGTAGAGTGCATGAGAATCACAACATCTTCTGGTAGACTTGTGCCTGGAAGGAAACATCAAACTGTCAAGTGTAGGATGACCTACTCATCCTTGTTCTCATATGATCATAATCAAAACTAACTAAGCTAAAAAAACAAAATATTGACAAACTTTCTAACTAAGTATACATATATGATGATGAAATCAATAATGCAAGTATAGAAAAATGAAAATGCAATGCAACTAAAATAATATGAGCAAACAAAATGCAATATGAAAGAAATAAATATGACTTACCTACTTACTTGGGGTCCTGGGACCTTGAAGATCAAGTCTTGAAGGTGTCAGGTGAAATAGTACAACCAGTGCAACCACCCGATCATCGGACGAAGATGTGTCCCCCTGTTCTTAATCATGTGAAACAACAAAGATAAGTCCAACACATAGTAATCATGAGCATAAATAAACATATAATCAATCATGAAATAAAACTCACGGAGATGGGTGGGAGGGAGGAAATCTTGCAGAAAAGAGAAACCACAATCTCGATCATCCTAGAACTCTCGCCTGCAAGCATAGCCACAAGCCCAATCTATCCATCTCTGGGGTGGACTAGCATATGTAGATTATGGCTCATATTCATCCTCATCAACACAATCACTAGTCCCTAAATACTGAGAAGATGTGAGGTAACTCAAGAAGACCCCATGCTTCACCCAAGGGGAAAAAATGAGGTATGGGATGGGCTCAGGTCTATAAGAAGAAAAACATTGTCTATTCATTTGCGAATTCTGGTGAGAATCCCCAATATGAAAAAAATTACGCTTCGTAGAGTGAACCTTTGATTGCCCCGAGATGGCTATGTCTTGGTACTCTTCCAAAATCAAGGGCAAAGATATTTGAAAATCCTCATAGAAAAAATATGTATCCGCAAAAGGATATTCATCACCCTAAATATGTTGAGAAAAGTCATTCTAAAATGGATTGAGCAAATATGTGATCATGTCACCATCACCATCCCAAACATCTGAGTCATATATTCACGGAGACCAATCCTTTGTTTGAGGGCTTCCCTCAACATCGTAATTGGGATCTCCGTCAAAGGTGAAAAGGCTCATGCCCCATCCATGTTTTCCAATCTATATGAAAGTGTCAATATGCTGATCAACTATATCTGAGGGCTCTTCTACTACTACTTCACTTCCAGGATCATGAAACAAGATGTCATCAAGATCCTCAAAAGGTTCATAAAGTGAAAGCGCTTCATATTCATTAAATGCCTCCTCAGAATCTTCAACGTGATAAGCTTCATCAAGATATTCTTGGAAGGTTTCTTCATAAGCATGTTCTTCAAGCATCTCTTTTACTTGATTTATCAACTCTTCAGTGGCTTCATTAGCAACTTTTTCCCTTTCCATATGAAAAATTTCCTTCAATGAGATATGGAGGGGTCTTGGTTGATTCCAATGTGCCATAGTCCCATCGACTAGAAGAGCACCTCAAAGGAGTTTCTGGGGGAGAGAAAGGCCTACAAAGGACAAAAGGGGTGAGCAGGGGAAAGGTAAGTAATGGAAAGGTGGGTTCGGGAAATGGTGGAGTTTCCAAACAAACTTTGAAGAAGGTTTGTCAAAAGAAAATGGGTAGGTTCTTGGAGTGGAGTCGATAGGAAAGCTCGGGGTGAAGGCTTTGGGAAAGAGACTTGCCAAAAGTGTCATTTTGGGCATGGAGAAGATTCAAAATCCTCCCCGACAAAGGTGCCAAAATGTTATATCCCAAGTTGGAAAAATCTCGACCCAACCACAAAATCATGTGCTACAACTATGGGACATTACACCCAATGTCACCTCAATGTAGGTCCCACACTTGGGGGGTGACTAAGGTCACTCCTGGGAGACGATCCCGAAGACCCTAGGGGGAATGAGAAGGATGAAGGGAGGTGTATGGAGAAGTCCCCCGGAATGTCAAGTGATGGAAGAATATATTGGTTGAAAATGGTAAGTAAAGAGAGGTAAATGGATACCGAGTAAATAGATAGTTTCTGGTGCGCTTGTGCTTGCCCAAGACACAAGAAAAGACACTTTTCCAACCAAGTATAGTGATGGATCATCAAGTTAAGCTTTTTGTCCCTAAAATATAGCAGCATACAAGTTAGTAAATCAGAAATAGATTACATCCAAATCAGCCAGTAAAAGGTCTATATTAGTTAGTAATGTCAACAATAAAACTAGTAACCAATGTGGATTGAAAATAACACTTCAAGACTGAATAAATATGGCTGTCATAAAAGTAAATTTCTGCAGCAATATATCAGCCTTATGTATGTAGAATTCAATTAAGTAGAAAAAAAACATTACCATCAAAATGTACCAAAATCTAGCCCAATAGATGCACCTAGGTTAATAGGTTAAACTAGCAAAGTTAGAGGGTTAGTATAGGGTTAGTTTGTGAGATATTATCGGTTAGGATTAGAGTTTAAAGCAGCCCTAATGGATGTAGGTTAGTTTTACTACATCAACAAGAATTTGTGGGAGAAATAGGACTCCCTAAGTGAGGAAGAATCCCAAAGGCATCAAGATCATTATCCAAAAGAGACAACTTCAAAACTTGAAATTTGTACGTTTATCAAGGCAACAATTTATTTCTCCCATCAATAAGTAAATGACTAGTTCCTTTAATAAAGGGTTAATGGAGTCAAGAGAATATTAAGAATCTAGATATGCTACTTCCTTGGGGGTGTAAGCCCTTTTACTCCCCAAGACAAGCTTCTTTTAGCTAGGGTTTTAACTAGGAGGGTGTATGCAATTATACTCCTCTTAGTAAACCCTTATGAAGCAATATTCCCTTAGCAATAAAATGGTGGAAACACAAGTAGGGATGTATGCCCTTATACTCCATACTTGGCTCAAGAAAATAGAACCTTTAACTTGTACAAATGATAATACAATGAAATAAATGACACCTTCAAGCATTAAAAGGAAATAAAAGCTAGACTAACCACCAAAAGAAATGAAGAAAGTCTTCCAAGGCTAGTGCACCATCTCCATCAACCATAATCAAGACATAGCCATAAACAAAAGCACAAGAGAGAGAACTAGCCAAAGAGAGCGAAAATTTCAGTCCAAGAACCTCTCACAATGGAGAGTTATGTAATGTCAAAATGAGATCTTAGGATCTCTATTTATACAAAATGTGGCTAACATAGTTTGTCCACATAATATTAGGGAAAACACAATATTAGGGGTCAAAAACCCTAATATTTCGCCTTTTACAAAATAATATCAAACAATTCTCTTTAATTTCACTTTTGCACAAAGAAAAAGAAAACCCTAAAACAAAGGTGACATCATCCCTTGAAGGAGGACGTTTTGGAAAATTGAGCAAGTTGTTGGAGCTGGGATGCAAAGTAGGGCCTCCAAAGGCCATGTGGAAATCATTCGAAGCCGCTCCACCTCAAAATACCATGTTTCATGCTCTGATTCATCATCAAACACCATGTGCCCCTCAAATTTGACGTCAAGCCCCTAGGGAGTGACATTTTTCCCCTTCTGAGGAAGTTGTTTGGCATGCAAAGGGTGGGCTATGTCTATCCAATTGTCTCCTAGGCTTCTGAAAGCATCTCTCTGTCGTTTGGCATGTGGGCCTATGTCAACCATCTTGTGGGCTGCTTGTCCTCATGGAATCCCAAGCTAGGCTTGTTCTTCCAAAACTTGCCACCAACTTGTACTTGTAAGAAAAATGGATACACCCTCCAAGGATTTCAAGTCAAATCATCATGATGAGTAAATCAAGTCAATAAAAGAGCCATTAAATCATGTATAACAAGACTACATCATACAAACATGTGATTAAAAAACTAGACATTTTGGCAAGTTTGGTTGTGGGAGGGTTGGCATGGTACTTATTTTAAATGGATCAAACCCCCTAAGTCTAGGAAAAACCCTATATGATTCATGTGAATTAAATGGAATGGATGGGGAAAGTACTCAATGGGCATGGATTTTATGATATGAAAGGGTCCATAATATCTCATTTATGGGTGCCTTTGTGGAGGGTGTGTCGCACCTTCGTCCATAATGTATTTTTTCCAATCCCATCAATTTCCTTTTATCTTTGTTTCTTTGTATTTTCTTTCAATATAGCATAGGGTGAGTTGGAGGACACTTCCCTGGCATGGTGACCAGATATCGACAGTGTCACTCACAAGTACTTTCACGAAAATGAGAAGGTTGGCTTGTGATGAGACCCCTTTCCCTCAACCATGCAACTGAGAGCCATTACCCTGGTGTGATGGCCATACATGGTAATTTCATACCGTTAGATACCCATGGATGTGATAGGCTATATCGTGATGAGACCCCCTATCCTCAATGAATCCTTTAATCATTTTTATTTATTCTTTTCATGGTGTCCTTATTTTCTTGCGAATAAGCTTTTCATTGCTTTCTCGAGATCCCCTGGGAGAAGCATCTGGAAGGTTCTTTCATTAGTCTTTTATCTTTTTCCAACTAAATATCCTCTGGGCCTTCAACCCCTTCTTCCCATAAAATGAGGAATGATCCCTTCTAGGGTTAGTCTACCCAAAAATCCCAAGAGATGATGTCACGAGGGGAAATAATGATGGAAAGTGGTAAGTATGGTCAGGAGTGGCACAATGAATCATCAAAGGAAGCTCCCAGAAACACCCCATCCTAAGGGTGACCATCTACTTGAGTGCCCCAAGACAACCACCAACATTTAAACAAGGTAAAATGCATAGTTTCCAAAGAAGATGTCTCATAATAAAAAATAACCTCTGATATACAAGCTATGATGCCTCAAATATTAAAATGATACCCACCATCATACCTGACTTGTACCGCATGGAGAAAGACCCAAGTGACCTGTGGTGGAAATCTTGTGTGGATGATGACCAAGTGCTGGGTCACTATGGTGGCAATGCAGGTCTCTAGCTGTGAACAATGATACTGTTTCTCATGTGGTCCCTCGACACTCCATATCTGCAACCTGAGGGCCTCGAGACATAGTCTCCTTAGTTATCCAAAAAATGGAGATAACATGACACATGTGGCACATGTTGAGGAGCTAGATATGGAGAGGACAATGCCTCCATTTGACCATTTGGTTGGGAATGAGGAGTATGTTATTGAGGGGGTTGCCGTATATCCTTCATTAGAGTAGTCCCATGAGGCCAGTGACACCAACATATTTGATAGACAAAGTGATGAGATTCAGATGTTGGGTGACCTACCTTTGGGTGTTGACTTGACTTCTATGAATTCAGGTGTGAGAGATGACGAGCCTCCTATGGAGTTGAGCGTGACACATTCCTTACCTTCTCAGCCACCTAGGCTAGCCATGACACATGAGGATATCAGTGGAATTCCAGTTCTAGTAGAGGAGCCTTTTGTAGTGATTGAACACAAGGGACAAGTGGATCTGTAGGCCTAGAAGGAGAGGCATGGCTTGGAGACATATGACTATACACATACCTTTTAGTATGGGGCAAGTGAGTCACCTCTTTTGGGGAGTCTATTGATAGATCAAGTTGTGGAGTCTGACATGTCGATGGGATACTTACTTCCGAGACCTGTCTACAGTGACATGGATACATTCATTATTTGTCGGGATGGCCATATTGCATGCATGGACACATCCGTATGGGATCTAGGTGCAAAGTATATTAGTAGGGTGAGTGCACAAGAGGATACAATTGTACATACATGATACATGGCGGTTCAAATTGAGGCAACACTATGTGATGATGTACAATGGCATACATGGGAATGCAGTAACACAATGGACAATGGGCAGTATGATGCTTTAGATCTTGAGGAATGTGTTGTTGATGATTCCATTGTTGCATTAGCAGTGGGAGTCATGAGATAACACCTCAACATGACAATTTTAAGGAGTCATGGCTTTTGGCAGGACAACTGAGGGTCAAAGAGGACATGATCATGGCAGCCATTAGACACATTGATGATACACACGCATTGGTGGAATAGTATTGTTGGAGGGCCATGATGTCACATGAGAGTTTGTATCGAGAGCTTGCCATTGATCACTTCTAGACACTCAAGTAGAGAGTGGATTTGATGAGGACTGACTACCAACAATTACTTATGGATATAGATTACCTTTTGGAGGTTGGAAAGATGTATCATAGAGAACTGAGGGAGAAGGAGATTGAGGTGGACCGACTCACTCATGAGTTAGTGAGCACATATGGATTATTGAAAGGCACATAGACAACCCTTCAAGAATCAGAGTCCAGATTCGAGGAGCTCCTTGAGAAGGCTAGTCAGGGATCCACTACATCTATCTCAACAGAAAGTCAAATATATACTTTAGCTACATCACTGGAGGATGTTGGTGGTTGGATAGAGGAGTGCCATTTGTTGGAGGAGCATGAGTGTTGGCACAAGGGCAGACCCAGGGTTCAACACTACAACAACGCACCAACAAAACCCTAACTACCGACTCTTTTGGCAACACCTGCGAAGAAGATGAAGTCTCACTTGAGGTAGATGCAGGGGTGGTTGCAGGACTCAGGTGTCTAGAACCTTAGCTGGGACACAAATATGTGATTATAATACTTAATAGAGCACTTATCACCGTTAGTTCATCATTGTTTAACCAATATGTACTCCACAGAGAAAACAAAGCATCACATCATTCACCCTGATCTAATGTATTTAAGCACTTAGAATATATAAATGGATCATATCTAGCAGATTCAAGCACTAAGCGCATTCACCTATATCAGATCTAACATCCCGATTCATCATAAGCACAAGACATAAACATATCTATCTATCTATCTATATCAAGTACTTAGAAAATAACACATAAATACATCAGAACATCGCACCAAGCAGAATAACACAGTATTTACGTGGTTCATCACCACCCTAGGGCTACGTCCACCAACTCTTCTTATTTATTAGCTTCAATCAGTCATCTACATGCATAGAGCCACAAAAACACTACTCTGCATAGGACAAGAGATCTGCATGCACCTCGCTAAATCCTCCTTCCTCGAGCTAGGTCTAGCACAAAGCCTTTCATAGTCTGTTATAACCACTTGCACTCAACTCTATAAGTTTCTCACAATATGCATAGAGCATCTACAAACCATACTTGCACTTTATCACTTATCTTATCGACCTCTACTTATGTCACCTAACTACTTATTTATACTTTAAAAAATAGGCCTAAACATGGGTAAACCCATGGGCTGACATCCCATACCTGTTACATAATCCCAAATACCCAAAGAGCACCCAAAAAGGGGTCGAGATCCTACGATCTCCGCTTCATCTTGCGCTCCGTATTCGATAGGCTGTCGAAGTCCCAAAATAGGTCAAACTTGACCAAGGATCTCCCAAAACTTGGTCAAGGGCCAACAAGCCCCCAACACTCACCTATGACTCGTCCCGAGTCACTCTGGGGCTACGTCCACAGAGAAAATTAACACATAAATACATTAGAACATCTCACAGATTAGAATAACACATTATTTACATGGTTCACCCCACCCTGGGGCTACGTCCACCAACTCTTCTTCTTTATTAGCTTCAATCAGTCATCTAAATGCATAGAGCCACAAAAACCCTACTTTGCATAGGATAGGAGATCTGCGTGCACGTCTCCAGATCCTCCTTCCCCGAGCTAGGTCTAGCACAAAGCCTTTCACAGTCTGTTACAATCACTTGCACTCAGCTTATAAGTTTCTCACAATATGCACAGAGCATCTACAAACCATACTTGCACTTTAGCACTTAGCTTATAGACCTCTACTTATGTCACCTAGCTACTTATTTATACTTTACAAAATAGGCCTAAACATGGGTAAACCCATGAGCCGACATCCCATACCCATTACATAATCCAAAATTCCCAAAGAGGACCCAAAAAGGGGCCGAGATCCCACGATCTCTACTTCGTCTTACGCTCCATCTTCGACAGGCTGTTGAAGTCCCAAAATAGGTCAAACTTGATCAAGGATCTCCCAAAACTTGGTCAAGGGCCAACAATGAGGGATACCCAAGATCACTGATGATTATGGAGTGATGTGACCAGGAGATGCTTGAGGATGTTCATGTGTCACATGGACCATCATTCATGAGGAGCTCTGAGATAGTTAGTCCTACACATACACATGGGGATTCCAAAACCATGTGAAGATACAAGGACACATCCATTTGGGTTCTAGGATTAGTTGACATCCATGTATAGGTTGAACCAATAGTACAATAAGGATACATGATGATGCATGATGATACAATAAATTGCATGTGTATACAGGGGAATGCAAAGGTGTACAATGGGATCCAAGTGGATGCATTGGAGTACAGGGAGGTGACATACTTGATGGACCATGGATATTTACGTGGAGAGCAGTCCTCTCCCTTGCAATAATACATGGATCTGGGAGATCACCTTGTCAGTAGAAACAATTATATGAGTGATGATGGGGGGAGTGTGATTGACCATCAGTTGGTGGAGTTACCTACTATTGTACCCGATGGTTTGATATTAGTTGTACCTATAATTGTTAGGCAGAGACCTCATGACATGGGAAACTTCATTATATGTAGCAGGATAGGGGAGGTTCACCCGAGACAGTCAGACGAGGCCTTGGGCATGATGGAGAGAATCCTCATCCGTGGGATAGAGGATATTCCAAAGGTGGATATAGGTTCAGAGTCTTAATGGGATGAGGACGTGGAGAAGAGTAGGAAATATGCTTCTAATGAGGACTATGACATCAGTTGGAAGGATGTATTGTCGCATCATGCAACATCAGAGATCTTGAGGACCATACATGATGTACCTATGGTTGGACAACTTGGACATTTCAAGACTCGTCAGCATATCAGAGAGATATTCTCCTGGGAGGATCTTGAGGATGATGTCAGGAGACACATGGGGGAATGCTCGGTATGTCAACATCACGAGTCAGGGCATGATTTCTTATCCATCGTCGTTTCAGGGTAGAGTTGGGAGAGTATGCTAGCATCTCACAACCTTGGTGTACTAGAGCTACATAGTAGGGCTGACATCATAGGGGTATTACCAGAGTATGGGACACTACAAGAAGTAATGTGGGTTGATAGGGAGGCAGAGTTTAGTGATCATGGACAAGACAACATAGCTATCAGTACACTTCGACTGAAGGTTTACAATTCAGTAGGCACCAAGATACTTGGTATGGCTCCCTTAGAGTTATGTGATGCAAGGTTTGGTGCTCTTCTAGAGCACATGGTAGTTTCAGGGACTTGCATGATTGGTTCCTTCCATTGTTGGGGGAATTTGAGAGCAAATCGAGATGAGGATGCTAGGTGGCATGATGGATATCCTTGGTTGAGGATCAGGTATATCAGTCTATCATCTTCTTGGTTAGCAGGGGGTATGGTTCCTATCATAGGTCCTAGTTGGGAGATTGGTTTAGGTGAGAGACTCATTGATGGATGGATACTGTATTTACTTGTTCCATTGGTTAGGGGTCTTCAGGAGACTCTTAGTGTTGATGTCTCATAGGACTATACTTTATAGGAAATTTCAATTCACGTCTTGATTTGGGATCCATGAATTAGAGTGTTTGGTAGTCCTATTGTTGATGGAGTTGAGATCCGATTAGAGCGGTTGCCTGAGGAGTTGACTAAGGATATACTTCACATGATCACTCTACTCATCAGGAGCATTCTAGGGGCTTGCATGGTGAACACTTTGTGGGACCATTTTTTGAGAGGAGAGGACTTCATGTCACACAGGCGGATATGGGACCCTGGGATCATACACAGTTTGATTCAGTTATTGCTTGAGGACAAGCAATATTGGAGCAAAGAGGACTGCAATGTCCCCATTTTTGGATTCACGTATGTTACAGATTGGGATGCTTGTCAGAGTGACCAGTTGGGGGTGATAGTGAGCTCAGGAGGTATTGAGGAGTTTTATGGGGCCCGACTCACATTGATCCAGGATATTTTCATCGTGACTTATAAAGAATTGTATTAAATGAGCATAAATTAAAATGGACCATTAAAGAAGGGAAAACTTAGAAATGAAGAGACACAAGCATAATATTTGAACACATGGTGGGTGACACATGGAAACCTATGGTGCTTCCATGTGGCATGCTAACATCAACAACTCATACGATGACATCACCCTGCCATGTCAACTGTTGATGTCAACATTATGGACGATGATGTGTCCCCTACTGACTGGCCTTGTTTGACCGCAACTTTGACCACAAATATATTTCAAACTGTAACTCCGTTTGACGAGTCCTTTGCGCCGTTAGAAATATTGTGACACACTCTTCGCGACCATGCCATTTTCACTAAGTTTTGGGAACTTTGAATTTTTTCCCTTTCTCTGTCTTCTGAAGACATTATGAGCGTTCTGAGTTGCCTCTGTGAGTTCTGGGTCATTCTTAGCCTTCTCTGGATCCTTTTTGGATCACTCCTTCTCACTGAGAGATTTTTGGACCACCAAAATCTTTCATCAATCAACTGGTAAGTGAGGGAAGAGTTCCCTCACTTTGTCCTTGTCGATCCACTTTGCCTTGCTTGGATGGGTTCCTTTTAAGCCTACTCGAAGATAATCAACATCACCTATGTGTGAAGTCCTCGTCCTCTTGTCTAGGATGATATCTTCCTGTATCTCATCCAAGTAATCAGGTGCAAAATCATCAACTAATGGAATTGAAACTTCCTCATGTCTTGATCCACGATCATGGGAGGCTAAAAAAGTCTCAAGTTCTCAACGTTCACAACTGAGTAAATATGAATATAAGGTGGAAGATCTAGACGAAAATCATTGGTACAACTTTTATCTAAGATAATGAAGGGTCCATAATGAATGGGCTTGAGTTTATTTCCTTCACCCTTCAATATATTCTTGCTAATGTGAAGCCATACCTGGTCTTCAACCTGGAACTGATGATCAACCCTGTGCTTGTCGTGCCGAGCTTTATACTGTGCTTGAATTTTCTCCAACTGTTCCCTGACTTCATGGTGTATCTATTGAATCCTATGGATGGACTTGCAGGTTCTGTCCTCTATTCAATCTTTATTTACATCATCATCTCTCCCGTACATCAAGTCCAAAGGAAACTTTGGTAAGTCCCCAAAACATGTCTCAAAAGGTGAACTCTGAGTGTAGGAATGTAAAGCTTGGTTGTACGCGCGATGTACATAGGGTATCTGTTCATCCCATACCTTGGGACGCTTGCTACAGTAGCCTCGAAACAAAAGTACCACTTTTCGGTTTACCACCTTTGTCTGTCCATCGGTTCGTGGATGGAAAGCAATGCTCCTCTTCAATTTGGTGTCCATCATTATCCACAATATAGTCCAAAATTATGCAAGAAATCGAGTATCTTGATCTGAGACGATAGATGTGGGTAATACAAAGTGAACCCAAACATGTTGAAATAAGAGATTAGTAGTCTGCTTAGTAGTGATCTACTTTTTACAAGGAATCAAGATGCACATCTTCCTGAACCTATCCACTACAACATACAAATAATCATGACCCTCTTTGGTTATGTGTAAACCCCCTACAAAATCCATGGATATAATTTCCCATGGATGGAATGGAACAGGAAGTGGTGAATATAGCCCCAGTTTTCTATTAGTGGGATTACAAGTAGAATACATCACACACCCCTTTACATATTTAGTTACAATTGCTTTCATTTGAGGCCAGTAACAAAACCTCTATAAATGAGCCATAGTTTTTCCTACCCCAAAATTCCTAGACACAAGAGAAGTATGAGCTTCTCATATTACATGGACTCATTCACTTGTAGAAACACATAGCTTTCCAAGATGGTAAAGTAACTTTCTTTGCAGACAATAGTTCTCTACCTATGCACCAAGGGTTAGGTTCGTATATACTTCTTTAAAATCTTCATCGATGGCATATTTTTCTATATAGCTATCATGAGACATAGAAGCATTCTTCAAAATAGTAGAAGTAGCAATAGGAGGTCTAGAAATCATATCAACTACCTTGTTACTTGTACCCTTTTTGCACTTGATTACCAAGTGAAACTATTGTAGAAAACCCATCCACTTGTAGTGCCGAGATTGTTGCAATTTGGTCTATGATTAAAGATACTATAAGGGTTCGTCATCTATATGTAGAATGGTTTCCTTCCTTAACAAGTAGTGCTTCCATTTCTTTACACTCTGGACTAATGCATACAACTCTTTATCATATGTAGGATAGTTCACAACAACTTGGTTAAAATTTTTAGAGTGGTAACAGATAGGCTTACGATATTGCATTAGTACTACACCCATGGTGTATCTGCTGGCATCTGTCTCGATCTCAAAAGGCTGTTGAATATTGGGCAGTGCTAATACTGGTGTGGTACTGATCTTTCCCTTTAAAGTGTTGAAATATTTTTGTTTCTTTCCTTCCCATTGAAAAGTGTTCTTCACATTGGTTAAGGCATGAAGAGGAGCTGCTATGAAGGAGAAGTTGGGAATGAATCTCCTCCAATATTGGACTGCACCTAAGAAGCTTCGAACTATGGTTACAATTTTTGGCTCAGTCCAATTTACAATTACATTAATTTTGGAAGGGTCAATTTTCAATTGTCCTCCTCCTACAATATGACCTAAGTATACAAGTGCAGTCTTGCCAAATTCACATTTAGAAAATTTTACATACAACTTTTCCCTTTGCAAAGTATCCAATACTTGCTTTACATGCCTCACATGCTCATCCCATGTCCCTCTAAACACATGAATTCCATATAAATATACAATCACAAAGTCATCTATGAAAGGCATGAATACATCATTCATCACACACATGAAATTTGTTGGAGAATTACAATTCCCAAACAACATAATCGACCACTCAAACAATCCCTGTTTGGTTTTAAAGGCAGTTTTCCATGCATCCTATTCTGTGAATCTGATTTGATGATATCCACTATGCAAATCCAACTTAGTGAAATAGAAAACATTATTCAATTGATCAAGTAAATCATCTATGCGAGGAAGAGGGTATCGATTTTTCACCGTGAGTTTATTTAAGGCCCGGTAATCGACACACATTCGCCATGTGCCATCTTTCTTTGGCACCATCATGATCAGAGAACCACATAGAGATGAACTAGGCTTGATGACCCCGTGATACAATAAGCCTTGTACTTGCTTCTTTATCTATGTCATCTCCACAACTGACATCTTGTACATGCCCACATTAGGCAAAGGAGAATCCTGCTGAAGATGTACCTCATGTTGGATTTTCCTCTTAGGAGGTAATCCATTCAGTTCCTAAAAAATATCATCATACTTAGAAACAATATCAATTAATTCATTTTTATGATATGGATCACACCCTTGGAAATCGTTGGATGTCACGACATATTTCTCTCTGAGGACCATAAGTACATATCTCTTATTAGTGTTTATGAGTCTTTTCATTTGTCCTGCACTAGCAAGTGTTGTATTCACCCTCATGTTGTGAGCTCTAACAATATATTTCACTCCCCCCTTAGTAAGGTGGTATTTGTTCTCATGTCGAAATAAGACTGCTTTTCTATCATAAAGATAAGGACTTCCCAACACTATGCCACATATATCAAGTGGTACAACATCCAAATCAACTTCATCAATCAATTTTGAAGCAATAACAAATCTTACCCTACATTGTTTGGTGACATTAAGTTTTTCTTTGTCACCTACCCAACCAAGAGGATAAGGTTTCAAATGTGGTTTCGTTTCAAGACCCATTTTCTTGACAAGTGCTTCAGATATTAAGTTTACGTGGGAACCCATATCAAATAATGTATCTATCTTAGTATATTCAGATACAACTCTTATGTGAAATAACTCATTCCTCTTTCGTTCATCAACATGAGATTCATCATTGGAACTAGAACTAGAATGAAGAGAGTCTTTACCTTGTACTCCAACCATTGTGATCTTTCTTCATCTCATGAATCATAACCAAGATCTTGATGTACTATAGCAACAATCTTTGTCTTCCCCTTTCCACCAAATTGTTTCGGTTTCTTTTCCAGATGCAGTTTCCAACAATGTTCTTCATCGTGACCGCTCTTCTTGCAATGAGTGAAAGATGGTTTTCCTCCTTCTCTCGTCACTGTAGCAGCCTTCTTGTCCTTCCTTTTAAACTTCTTAAAAGTCTTCTATGGTAAATTGGAAGGTTTCTTTGTGGGATCTTCTTGAACATGTTTCCCCTTATTCTCTAGGTGAGTGGCTTGCACACAAACTTCGTCAAGACTAGTGGGGTTAAACAAGAGCAAAGTATGTTGAATATAACTATGAAGTGCGCCAATATACTTCATTAAAGTCTCATAAGAATCTAAAGGAATGTTCAATGCAAGAGATTTCTTCCTAAATTCTTCTGTGAAACTTTGTATAGTTTGTCCTTTAATTTGCCTTAAGGTTTTCCATTGCATCATTGCTTTATGTAAATACCCTAATGGATAAAATTTCTTATTGATCGCTGATTTAAATTTTGACCATGAGGAAAGAAGATTGCCACACTTACTTTCATCCTGAATCTTTCTCTCCCACCATACGAGAGCGGTGCCTTCCAACCAAAGAGAAGCCAGTTGCACTTTAACTTCCTCTTCATCAATATCCTGGACACTGCAATACATTTCAACCTATCAGATCCAATTATCTAGCTTTTCAAGATTAACATCTCCATTAAACATAGGTAAAGAAATTTTTACATCAAGATTTAATAATGGTTTCTTAAAAGAGGATTTATGGATAGAATGATGAGAATGATGAGAATGTTCAGAGGAAGAAGAACTAGACCTTGAAGGTGAATATGGAGGCTCAAGAGGATCTCCTCCATCCCCTTGGTTTAGCGAAGCATCATCATCTACATGTGCTTCATTTTTCTTCCATTTCTTCTTCATCCTCTTCTCGTAATCTCCATACATTCGCTCGACCATTTTTGACATGCGATAAAAGACCATGTGAAAGTTTTTCTCCTATTCATCACGCTTGTTCTCTTCTGCCATTTTCTTCCTTCTGGATACATGACCAACTTCGGGATTGAAAGTATTTAGAGTTCCTTCACCCTTCTTATGCTTGTCCCTAGTAATAATTCACACTCAAAAATTCAAGTCAAAGATGAGTGCTCTGATACCAACATGATCTGGGATCTTTTCATCGTGACTTATAAAGAATTGTATTAAATGAGCATAAATTAAAATGCACCATCAAAGAAGGGAAAACTTAGAAATGAAGAGACATAAGCATTATATATGAACACAAAAACTTGATAACGGAGTTCGTCCCTGGTGTACTACGTCTCCGGGTCCTGCTGTCAAATGGGTAGGATATTTTATTAACTCAACAAAATAATTTGGCAAATACATGAATATATCTCATTCTGAAATCAAGCTGCAAAAATAATGCTCATATCAGAAAAAAAAAACATCACCATTGGATTCGTGGCGACGAATTACCCAAAAATGACTGTCTCCACTTTCCGAGTCGACTCTGGCACTCCCAGGCCCAAGAGAAATTCTTTCTTGGTGTCCGCGGCTGCTGCAACCTACAATAATGACAATGCTTGTATCGAAATCCATGCCCACAAATGTATGGCTACGCCTCCTCCCCTCGTGACTGGCGAAACTCGACTTTAAAATAATTTTCAGCAGACGGATATTTCAATGTGACCGTTAGGCGGATTGGTATGGGCACTAAAGTTAGGACGCTTGTTATGGAGAGGTCTTGGGGTTAAACCCCACAGGATCCCATTTTAGTGCGGTGGTTATAACTCCCGGCTAAATTAGTGAGAAACTTCTAGTTACGGCGGTTGTCACCAGATATGGCGGACCTCCACCAGATTTGGCGGGGTTTCGCCATTATATATTTTTGAATTTTCGGATACGGGTTGTCCTTGAGAAATTCAGGGATGCCACGTGTCGTTCACTAATTGGGCCACTTGGAATCTTCTCATTGGTCCACCTAGATGTTGATTTCATGCCCAGTCAACTGTATGGGACACGTGGCACTCCTTGGATGGTGCCACGTGGAATCTCTTGGAGGTGCCACGTGGCACTTTCCTATTGGCCCACGTGGACCTCTGAAAAGTCCAATGGTGGGTGACACATGGCAGCTTGTGGTGTTTCCATGTGGTATGCTGATGTAAACAACCTATACGATGATGTCACCCTACCGTGTCAGTTGCTGACGTCAGTAGTACGAACGATGATGTGTCCCTTGTTGACTAGACATGTTTGACCGCAACTTTGACCGCAAATATATTTCAAACCGTAACTCTGTTTGACTAGACGTTTGTGTCATTAGAAATCTTGCAACGCACTCTTCGCGATCATGCCGTTTTCACTGAGTTTTGGGAACTTTGATTTTTTTCCCTTTCTCTGTTTGCTGAAGCAATTCTGAGCATTCCGAGTTGCCTCTGTGAGTTCCGAGTCATTCTTAGCCTTCTCTGGATCCTTTTTGGATCACACATTATTCATCATATTTCATCATCAAGATCCATTCCGCACAACTTGTCCTTGGTTTTGTTGCTTTCCGACGATTTTCGTAATTTTGAGTTATTATTGAGCATATTTTAATTAAATTCACTACGAATGTCATTTTGGGAATATTATGTGAAGAAACACCTTAGTGTAATAGCTCATTGGAATGAGGAGGAAAATCTCTAAAGGATAAGATGATGAAAAGTGACTTTCAGTGGCCAGAGAAGCTATAAGGGAGAATTAATAACTTTTTAGAGGAAAAAAGGTTAATTAATTAATAAAGTGATTTTATGAAGAAACATTAAAAGTGAATTAAAAAGTCATTTGGAGAGAAAATGTAAACATGGGTATAAAATATAGATAGGGGCTTCTATTCTCTCATTATGTTGATTGATATTTTGATGTCTGTCTTCTTAGCTAGAAAGGTCAAGGTACTTGGGGGTTTTGATAGTTTTGACTGAATAGACCCTAGATATCATCAAGGAGGTGAAATATTCCTCTATTCCTGATCCAATCTTGGCCAAGGAGGTGAAAGATTCATCCCTCACCATTCTATTCACTTCAGATCCATTTCAGTCATTCATTTTTTAAGAAGGGCGATATGTGAGAAGGGTTCTCTCTAGGAGGGGCACAACAAAGATCTTGGAGAAGTTCGTTTTAGCATCCAAAAGAGATATGTAACTTATATCTTCACTTGAATGTCTATTCCACCTCCCGATATATTATATATTGAATATTTTGAAGAGGATATTTGAGGAGATTCATTATTTTGTACCGAGGGCGAAATATTGCTTGGAGGGGTACCTCTGATAGTGGAAATCTTCATATTTTGGGGTTGTATCAATTTCTATTTGTTGGGATCAATTTTTATACATATTGGGAGAATTATTTATGAGGATATTGGCCATTTCATTGGTGGATAGAGCCTCATATTTAGGCATGGTGAATTCAGACCAAGCAGGGCACATATCATGTCATTGGGGCCATCCTTTGATTAAGAAATTACATATTTTTGGAGCAGTTGTTAGAGGGATTCTATTATGAGACTCTTTGCCTTTCTTTGACTACATTTTGTATGTATTTTCCAACCATATATCAGCTGTAGCAAATACATTTCAGATCTGGAAATTATTGTGTGTTGGACAACCAAGTGCATATTAAATAAAGCAAGGATTTGAGGTACTATCTTATGGTGTTTAATAGCTATTAGTTTATGATTTATTTGGTTATCACTGCATGTGTTTTCCTTATATATTACATGAATAAATATGGGCCAAATACATCATAAAATACATTTAAATGAATGCTACAACCATTGCACACAAAGTGTTTGACAAAAAACTTTAACCAACCAACTGCAAATAAACATAACAACAAACACAAATTCATAACAACCACTCATTGGGAAGAGTTTTAGGTGTTGCATGTGATGTGTTTGACATAAAATTAATCCCTTAAACTTGAGTTAATTAGGAAAACATGTATTGAAGTGATTTCAAGGGGGTTGGGAGCTTGTATGCCAAGTGTTTGACGAAATTCCTCAACCACATAGATTTGATTTTTACATCAGATTGTTGGATTACTAAGAGGGGGGGTGGGGCGTGAATCAATAATAAATATTTTAAATCCTTTTAACCACAATATGAAAGTGTTGTTTATATTTGTGATTAATATTACATTATCATCCAATAATTGTAGAGTAAGTAAACCATGAACAAATGAACAATCATACACATACACAGTACACCGATATTTTTTTACGTGGAAACCCAATATGGGAGAAAATCACATAATGTTTTTTCTTATTTGTATTTAAGAATTACATTCATTGGAAAAACCAACTTCCTTTGTTTTCCAACTGCAACTGGAAGGAGGCTCTGACCCCCTATTTTCAGGCTACAACTCGAGGAAAGCTCAAACTCCCCAATTATCTGGCTACAACCATAAGGAGGCTACAACCCCCTATGTTATTCGGCTACAACCGGAAGGTGGCTACAACGACCTATCCTTGCCCCATCCAACTGCCCTGAAATATAAGTGCCAAATGTAGAAACCGAATATGTCACTATCACAACCTGTTCTGTCAAATCTGTCACTGTATACTCATCAACCAATCTGATCTGATCACATATACCTCAAACACAATACCACAAGTCTGTACTTCAAACCATGTGATAGAACCTCACTGTTATACAACCTCTATCTGTACCAATAACTTTAGCAAAATACCTCAACCAAAATCCCTCAAACATGAACCAATACAAAACTTCAGTAGATCTACCTTAGATCAACTCTACAGCAAGCCCTGAACTTCCAAGAGGGCATCCAACAGATTTACAAGGAAAAACCTCAACCTAATTCATAAATACAACACTACACATGAAAATCATACATTTTTATTCTTGTAGCGTTCTGCTATCGCGAATCTATTACTGCGGTTTTTCTGTCGCACTTTTTTCTGCCACGATTTTTCTGCTGCGGTTTTTCTAACACACTTTTTCTGCAGGGGTTTTTTTGCCGCAGTTTTACTGTCGCGATTTTCCTGTCACACTTTTTCTACTGCACTTTTCTTGCTGTGATTTTCGTGCCGCACTTTTCCTACCACAGTTTTTCTACAATAGTTTTTCTACCACACTTTTTCTACCGCAGTTTTCCTGCCACGATTTCTCTGCACACTTTTTCTGCCGCAGTTTTCCTGCCACGATTTTTCTGCCGCACTTTTTCTGCCACACTTTTCTCTATCAATAATACTTGCCCAAATAACCTTTCACAAAATATATATTCAATGATATTCAATAGGTGCCAATGGGATATCCTTTCTCTCTTATTTATACTTCCATGTAGCTTCCTCAAGGGGTTACCTTCAAACCAACTTAACCCACTTTCCTTATTTTAGGGTTAACCCACTTCTAACCACTTTTCCACTTCTTACTCACTTTGCTACAAATAGTAAATTCTCCACTTCTAGTTGCAACTAAATTATTATTTAATTAATTTCTTTTGTAACCACTTTGACTTATCCATAAATAGTAAACTCACCACTTCTTGTTGCAACCAATTTATTATTTAAATAATTTCTCTTTGCAACCACTTTGACTACTTTATTATTTAAATAATTTATCTTTACTCACAACTTCTTGTTGCAACTAACTTTTCTATAATTAGTCAATTCATAACTTCTTTCCCCTTAACTAACTTCTTGTTGCAAGCACTTTATTATTTAATTTATTTATTGATGAACAACTATACCCATGATTAACTCCTAGTTACCATCAATTTGACTAGTACACTTCTTCTAGGATCTTCTAGAATAATTGACTTCTTTGACCTTCTAGGGGCTTCTAGATAACTCATGAGTGTTCTTCAACTTCATATGGCCATAACTCTCTAACCGTGAGGAGTTATGTGACGTTCCATATATCACCGAAAATGTTATGACATGTACTATTCATATAAAATAGTCTTACCTACAAATATATTAAAATTCATACCATTTTATATCAATCAAACTGAAGTACCTTAATCATACTGTTAGGGCTACCAAATTTTTCTACCAGACTTTCTTCAAGGGTTTCCATCAATGACAACCAAATTAATCAACAATCTCCCCCTTTGGCATTGATGGAAACACTCTGATGAAATACTGAAGTCATATCGCTCATGCTCTCCATGTGACCATCACTCCCCCTGGAATCATGCCTCTGTGTTCTCTCTCCAAGCATCTAAATCTCTATCCTACATTTGATAAATCTCTCCCCCTTTGACATCAATGGAAAAGTTAACTTCTCATCCGGGGCTACTCCTTCTGACTGAACTCTTCCTGAAACTACTCCCCCAACCTGAACTGTCCTCTTTATGGTGCTTCCTCATGTAAACCTAAGACATATATGATAAGCATTCGAAATCATTCATTTGAGAGTAGAAATTACTCTGAGTCTCTGGCGAAGATACTCAAAGGCTTCCCTTAGAAACGATTTTGTGAATATATCTGCAACCTGTTCCTTTGTTCCCACATATTCAATTATGATGTTCTTCTCTACAACTTGTTCCCATAGAAAGTGATACTTGATTAAAGTCTGCTTTATCTTGGAGTGCATCATTGGATTCTTTGAGATACTGATAGCGCTTGTATTATCACAATATATGGGAATGGGCTCATCATACTCAACATGTATATCTTTCAAATTTTGTTTCATCCATAGAACATGTGTACAACATGCTGTTGCTGCAATATACTTTGCTTCAGCTATAGACAATGATATCGATGACTGTTTCTTGCTTAGCCAAGATACCAAACACTCACCCAAGTGGAATTCCACTCAACTGGTGCTTCGCCGATCATCAATGCAACCTACCCAATCTACATCTGTGTAGGCAATAAGTGATATATCCTTTCCTTTTGGATACCATAATCCAAACTCTTTTGTGTTCTTGAGATATCTGAAAATCCTCTTCACTACTAAGACATGTGATTCCTTTGGTGGTGCTTGAAATCATGCCACCTGTCCAATTGCTTGCATTACATCTAGTCTAGATGCTGTCACATATAGTAAACTTTCAATCATTGACCTG
>SNQJ01S0108559.1:0-10141 GCA_010110895.2 Picea sitchensis
GTCCTAATACTACAACAACATTTTATAATAAGAAAATGGATATAAAAAGATAATTAATCTCTCTTTAATGCATGACAAAAATGGAGATGGATCTTTAATACAAGCTTCAATTGTGAAAATTTTCAAACATATTTTTAAAAGTAGGCCGACATCGGCATTACTATATCTATATAAAGAAGAGGAGTTTTAATATTTTGATTTCATTTTAGCTGTGTTAAATTTAGGTTTGTTTCATTTAATTATGAAATACATTTTTTTAAAGAATAGAAGTTAGTCGATATGTGTAAAATTTCATAATTGATTTCGTAGTAGTTTTGTTAGAATAAATTTATTTTAAAATACATTTTTTTAAAGAATAGAAGTTAGTAGATATGTGTGAAGTTTTATGATTTTTTTTTAGTATTTTTGTTAGAATAAAATTATTTTTATAGAAGTATTTTTACTTTAAAGAAAAAAATAAAAATAAAATTTTAAATTTTAAATAATATTTTCAAATTACTAAAACAGAAATAATTTTTTTTTATAAAAGTATTAACTTAATAAAAGAAATTATAATATTTAAATTAATTTAATATTGAATGAAAAAATTGCTAAAAATAATATAGGATAGATGTAATAGAGCTTTAAAAAATATTGAAAATAAGTTTCATAATTGATTTGGTAGTAGTTTTGTTAGAATAACATTATTTTAAAATACATTTGTTAAAGAATAGAAGTTAGTAGATATGTGTGAAGTTTTATGATTGATTTTGTAGTATTTTTGTTAGAATAAAATTAATTTTATAGAAGTATTTTTACTTTAAAGAAAAGAATAAAAATAAAATTTGAAATTTAAAATGATATTTTTAAATTAGTAAACAGAAATAAATATTTTAGTAAAACAGAAACAAATATTTTTGTATAAAAGTATTAACTTAATAAAAAAATTATAATATTTAAATTAATTTAATATTGAATGAAAAAATTAGTAAAAATAATATAAGAGAGATGTAATAGAGCTTTAAAAAATATTGAAAATAATTTAAGATAGATGTAGAGTATTTGAATTTAAAATGATATGTACAAATTAGTAAAACCAAGACACGCTTTTAGTACGAAAGTATTAACTAAGTAAACAAATTATAATATTTGAAGTATTTAAAAAAGATAAGACAATATCATTATTAATTTGATAAGGATCTATAATCATTATATGTGTGTTTATTTTTGGTAAATTTCTATAATTTTTTTTCATTCAACATAATACAATAATATGATATTATTATTATTATTTAAATATGAAATAATTAGTATTATTACATATAGATATAGTGTATAAGATTTGTTTGTTTGTGAGATAATAGATTTGATTGTTAAAATTTAAGTAAGTATATATAGCTTATTTTTAATATGTTTTCTCTAATATTACCTCAGTCTTATGAAGGTGGTGGTGTGGGATGGGGTGATATTAGAGAAACATATATGAGGGTGATAGTGAGGGGTAATATTAGAGAAAAAAAATATAATATGAGGGTGGAGGGTGGAAGGTAATATTAGAAAAAACATAATATGTTTTTTCTAACATGTTTTCTCTAATATTACCCCCTACCCTCACCCCCCATCCCTTATGGGGGTGCTAGTGAAGAGTAATATTAGAGAAAACACAATATAGTATGAGGGTGGCGGGCGCGGGGTAATATTAGAGAAAACACAATATAATACGGGGGTGGAGGGTTGGAGGTAATATTAGAGAGAACATGGTATGTTTTCTCTAATTTTACCTCCAACACTCCACCCCATATTATATTATGTTTTCTCTAATATTAACCCCAGGGTTGGAGGTAATATTAGAGAGAACATAGTATGTTTTCTCTAATAATACCTTCAACTCCCACCCTCACCCTCATATTATATGAGGGTGGAGGGTGGGGAGTAATATTAGAGAAAACATATTATATTTTCTCTAATATTACCCCCCACCCACACCTATTATGTTTCCTCTAATATTACCCCCACTCTCAAGCTCATATTATATTGTGTTTTCTCTAATATTCCTCCCCACTATATGTTTTCTATAATATTACCCCCCACCCTCACTCTCACCCTCATATTATATTGTTTTTTTCTCTAATACTACCCCTCACCCCACCTTCATAATATTACCCCCAAGCCATCCTACACTCATAATATTACAAAGTATCCCATCCACCCTCATATATGAAGGTGAGGATGAGAAACAATATTAGAGAAAACACAACATAATATTATTGTGTTTAATATTATCCCCCACCTCTTTGCATTTAAAACTATGACCTTTAAAAGCTAAACACATTTTCTTAACAACTATTAGGCCCACTCAACTTCTTTGCATTTGAAACTATAAACTTTAAAAAAGAAACCCATTTTCTTAACCACTATTAGTTACACCTATCCTTTTACATTCTAAATATATGAAAATTCCCCAAACTGATTGTCAAAGTCATAAAAGTAAGATTCTAACAGTTTGAAAAACTACAACATATATACTGCTTTTATTAATTTAGAAGGCGTACATGACCAGAAGAGCTTTGTTTTATGAATGGATATCCAATCCCGGTTTCAATCCCAGGCTACTTACATTTAACTCGAGTATCTAATACATTGTTTTCTATAACCATAAATCTTCCATAGTCGTTAACACCTAACACATAGGCCGTGAAGACATAAAGGATTGAATGCAAAAGAGAGGTCAGATTAAAATTGCACTTTGCATTTCACAGTACAAAGTTCGGTTGTCACAACCACGCAATCTCAGGCAGTGAGCTAAAATATCACAATAACCAATTACCAGACAGCAGTTTCCTAGCAAACATTCCAAGAATCATAATTGGCGCTTGCAGGCGGTGTTTAAACATTCAAATATGGTCATCAATTCAGTGCGATTATCATCTATTCACCTCTTTGACAGCATGAAGTAAGACACGCCATGCTCGAATTTCCCGATCGAGGCTCCCGGTATAGATCATAACACTGTTCATTAATTCATCAATACGTGAAGTAATACATTTTACTGGAGCTGTGTGGCCTTCCAAAACCGCTATGCAACTGTGCAAACTACCGGCTTCTCTTCTCCAAACCCTAATATTCTTATCGGCGGATCCATAACAAACAATATCCGATAACGTTGCCAAGCACAAAATAGGTTGTCTGTGCCCTCTCAGCTCCCCGGCCGGAACATTCGCTTTGTCTGGCAATTTATCGACCTCCCACAGGAAAACGGAAGAATCACCTCCACCAGAATACAACATCAAACCATCCGGGCTCAGAGCGAGAGCATTCACTGCAAATTTATGCCTATCGATGACCTTAACCAGAGAATGCTTTTTATTGTCAGGGTACTTCTTCCAGACTTTAATAATCGAATCGGCGGAGGCTGTGTATAGGAAACCCCAAGGTGAAACTGCAAGTGCATTTATGGCGTCATTGTGCGCTCGAAACGATTCCATGCAACGGAAATCAGAAAGCCTCCACACCTTCACCGTTCTGTCCCACGACGCTGAATATAAATGGCCGTTTTTAACCGCCAGAGCAGATATGGTATCTACGTGTTGAATCCAAAGACAATGTTTGTGCCTGCGGACCTGAATATAATTTTTACACGCCACCGAGTTCAGCAAACAGTCCTTTACGGTGGGTATCGTGCATTTGAGCTTATGATGCAGAGAAGAATCCCGCGGAGCCTTAGAACGCTTCCATACTGTAATCCTGTGATCCTGGTGGGCACTGAAAATTGTATCTTGTACAACAAGAATGGATTTAACTGCTCCGCCTTCGCAATCAAATCTGCAATATTCTACGAGTTCTCCGGACTGATCATATTGTCCACATACTCGTATATCCTTCCCGATGGATCCGCTGTAAAGCAAATTATATTCTTCCGCAAAGGCGATAGAGTATATGCAGCTGTCGTGACCTTTAACTGTCCACACACACTGAGAAGCTCTCACATTGTCCAATCTTCCAGTAACGCTGATGAGGGGCGGAATGGAGCACATGTACAGTGGCATAGTAGAACAAGTGGCTGAGTCTGTATCATAACGATCTTGCAGGCAAACAAGGGATTGCTGTTTACTGCCCGGGCGTCTTTGTGATTCCTTTGAATCTGAAAAACACCGTTTGCTTTCAACTCCATCTTGTTCTAAACTTGTAGATGGAGCTGATTCCTTCTGTTGGTACTCTGCAATGGCTTTCATGCTAGAAGCGCTTCGATTTCAATACCAATCGATATTCATACACTAAATTTCTCAGAGCTCATGAAAATATACTAGCAGAATAGATCAAATTCCCGAGACAAGAGAGAGTTCAGTATAAGCACAGTACAAGATCAGTAGTATCAATAAGCTTCATAGTAAAAATAAGATGAGTGTACACATTTCAGGAAAGCCGAAGAATTCAACAGTAGATTTCAGCTAGCGAACTAGAAATTTTGTCCACTGAAAACGATGATATATTCATAGCAACCTGTTCTCCAGATGCCAGGATGGGATTTTAAATAAATCAAGAAGGTGCATTTGTAATCAGCACAAGAGAAAACCAATAGCAAGGCTGAACAGAAATCAAGTCGCAGGTCTCCAGAAACCGTCCATACATATTTAGAAATTCAGGCATCATGACTCACAATCTGGTTAGATGCATTACGCGTAAATATTATAACTATTATCCGTTTAGTTGATCCGAGACGAGGAATTACATTACATTTCCAATATCGAGACTCGATGCATGATGTATAGATTTCGAATATTATAACTTCACTGAAACCCACGAAACTTCTGATAATTATAATTTGTGCATATTTCAACGACCTGACCCTACTTTTCATTGAAAAATACTGATTCTAGAAAGTCAGTTAGAACTGAAGATGGCCTATTGGAGAGGTTAGTTACATGTAGAAAACGAAAGGAATCCGCTTGATTGGAATGGCTGAATCGTCATTGGACATGAAAATAACTTAAAGACGTAGTAAAGTTATTTTCATTTTGGTTATAAATAAATTTGAAAAGAATTCGATGGAATTTTCGATTATAGTTAAAGTTTTACATTGATTTAAATTTTATAGAGAATGGAATTTTGTTTATATTTTATGGAGATTAGAATTTTGTTTAGAGATTTTACTTCAAGTTTTAAAATTTAAATGAATTTTTTGTTATTTTATATTTCAAATCCAAAATCTAAATCAATTAAAATTTAAAAGTAGTCTTTGGTCCATGGTGAAGGAGGTCATTACCTCCTTCACCATGGACCAAAGACGAGGCTAATTTATCAATATAGTGTGTTTAAGAGACTACTAAGCCTTTTTCTTTAGAATAATATACAACACATTGGCCTTTTCATTTTCCCTTATTTATTTATATGATTACAATTTTTTTTAAATAATATAATGTTTTATCTAATAATAAGTATTTCCATTATTTAAAAAAAAAATCTGTTGTCCAAGTTTACGTGATCGACAATCCATCTCACCATCTCTACGCACGGAAAAATGGCTGGCGGTTTTTATAATATAATCTATATTTATTAATAAAATATCATAATTTTAAAAGTATGAATGGTAAATATAGCGAATTATCATTAACAAAATTACTATTATAAAAATATTTTATAATATGGTTTGAATTAATTTTTAAAACCAATCTATTAATATTTATTAAAAAAACATAATTTTATCCTCAAAATATATAAATATAAATACATATAAATGATATATTAATAATATATAGATATTGTAAATTGTGTTTGCTCTTTATGTAAATATAAATACATACAAAATGATATATTAATAATATATAGATATTGTAAATTGTATTTTGTTTTTTTAGTTGTATTATTAATATTTTTGGATATGAATAAAGGTTTTTGACTTCTAGAAATTTATGTTCACAAATCAAATTAGTTAAAGTAGATATTAGTAGGATATTTTATCCTTTTATCTTTTATATTTTTTTCAAGAAAAAAATCTTAACATATATTCAAGAAAGGATAGTAGAATGTAAATTTTAATCTTTTTCATTATTTGAATAAGAATAAAATACAAATTTCTAGTATTAATCTAAAGAAACATGATCTTCCAATAACATAGATGCACAAAATAACTAAGTATTTATACTATCTAATATTGTTTAAAGAATAGATTTAAAACACACCATGAGATACTACATTGAAATGGAAAACAATTTTTAAAAAAAGCTACATGATATTATATGACACATATGTAGAGAAAAACAAAAATAAGCATGTAAAACTCATATCAAAATATATAGTGTCATCTCTAATAAAAAAAAATGTGAAAATAACCTCCCTACATTCCTAAAAAGAGGAAGCAAAAATATTGAGATGGTATCCTAATGGAATTATATTGGAATCTTGAAGTTGGCATCTATCATATATTTGATTGACCATGGTAAATAATTCAAGGCCATTAACTTTGAGGACTTATTGGGACTTGCACTAATCCCATATTTAAACTTAATGGAAGGCTAATCTAACTTTTAGAAAAAAACATGTGACTTTGATTTATGAATAGTTAATTCATTCAACACTCAAGGTGCCTCTTTCTTTAACATGACTCTTATTCTAAAAATCATAGATTGACATTGAGAAAGAACAGAAAATAAAGACACCTACTTATCCTAAAAGAAATCTATCTCACATCAACTAAATGCCACATAAGATAAAACATGACAAACCCAAATCTCCTTCAATTCCTTTGTTAAAAACCATTGTTTTAAACAAGCTTCAACTAAGGATTCCTTCCATATATTTTGAATTTCTATCAAACATTTTGAGTACATATCTAATATGCATAATAACAATTAATTAAAAAAAGTGAAATGTTTTTTTCTTCATTTTTACAAAGTGAGAAAGTAACTAGGCCTTCATGCTTAGGCCTTTGCAAGACATCTCAACTCAGAACCTTATTCATAATAGATAAGTAACAAAAGAAAAAAACTAGCATCAAGCCATTCCATTGTAGTAAAACACTTTTTATATCATTCCTTCTTTTTCTTACCCAATATAAAATAGTCCTCTGTATGATATATTTAAGTTATAAATTTCTTTTCCATAACCCATTATATGTCATATATTTCCACATTTATAAATTTCTTTTCCATAACCCATTATATGTCATATATTTCCACATTCTGTTTCTACCGAGGAAGCTTCAAATATGAATGTTCTTCAAACCCCACCCACCCATATCCTTTAGCTCATTGATACTGATCCATTTAACAAATTCCCATATTTCTTTCCAAAAAAACAAAAATTAAGCAAATTTTCCTTATGTTCTAAATAACCCCTTTGGGAATATAAGCCACTCTATCCCAAAATATTAGGCTATCCTACACTACTAACAATACTCAATAACCATCTTAACTTCCATGCCTTCAAACTACAATCCTCAGTCCTTTGTGCTTCAACAAAAATCCACCCTTCTAATTTATTTTTTTAAAAGGAACATTCTAGTTGGTATAACCTCTTTCTCATCATCAAGCATATACAAAAGAATAATTAAATTCTAAAAATTAAATTCAATACGTATAACTATGTCATAAGTGTCTAGCATATCCATTGACATTATATATTCCTTATCATTATCATTTCAAAATTATAATAAATCATGGAAAAAGGGATAACTAGGTAAATCTGTTACATGGACAAAACTAGTAATACTTATTTTAAAATAATCCCTTCTCTTGGTATCAACAACGGATCTACTCAAAACAACATCTGCTACTAATAGGGTCAAATAGAAGGGATAAATGACATTCTTGTTGAATCCTTAGAGAAGGATTATTTTTTTTAACAAGAATAACAAAAAAAAATAGAAGTGATACACTCCATAATATATGAAACTATTAGCAAACTAATACCTACATGAAAAATTATCGACCTCAAATGCAACCAACTCAATCAATCATAACATTTTTATAGATATAGCTTCAAAATCACAACATAAAAATTTGTATTTTTGATGAAATGTAGTTTCTCCTATAGGTTTAAATATTTTCCTCCAAAAAAAAATCAAATTCCTCTTAAGATATGACATTTGAGGAAATTTTCTTAATCTTTATAAAAATAATCTTGAATATTATTTCATACACACAATTTCATAGTAAAATAGGCATAAAATCACCAAAAGATATTGGTTTATCTTTCTTATGGATCAAATCAAGAAAAATTGAGCTTAAAAATCCTATCATTTTTCAAGATTTCATAATTTCCTCCACCACTCTCAAAATATCCTCTTCCAAAATATCATAAAAACAAAGAAAACAATCCACACATTTGGTCTTGGATATTTTATTTTATTTTATTTTGGATGATCCTATAATATATTATGACTCTTATTTGGATATCTCGTCCATCATCATACTATCCATCATCATATTATCTTCCTCTTTAGATACAAAACTAGGACAATAAAATCTTAGTTTGTTGTATTTTCTAAGGGTTATTTATAAATGGATTAGATGTGTATGACTCATAATGTTGATAATCCTAGAAAACTATTTATAGTCGTTCATACTTCATCATGCCATTCCTAGATTATATTAAAAAAAATTGTATGATTCACAAACTGTGAAAAAGATTCATGTTTTCATCTCTTTTCGCAAGGTACATTTCTCTACTGTTCATCCTCCACTCAACCACTCATCACTCTATAAGTTTTATTTTTCTCGTTTCCAAATTCTTCAATATCAACAACACTTCTTCATTGAAAAGACCTTCCATATTCTAATTGAACAACTCACCTATATCCATTTCCACCAAAATAAGATCTCAATCCTTCTACTTCCTTTTATTAACAACACTTAAGTCCACAACCCTTTTTACCTTCCTAATGCCTCTTGCAAACTCTCAAAAATTTACATGAAAATATACACAATCCCTTTTAACTAAATCATGAAAAATATGTCTCATCCATCCATTGAAATTAAACTTTAGATGAAATAGTATACTTATCATCCTACCTCTCAAAAATTTACATGAAAATCTACACAACCCCTTTTAACCAAATCATGAAAAATATTTCTCATCGATCCATTGAAAATAAACTTTAGATTAAATAGTATACTTATCATCCTACCTCTAAAAAATTTACATGAAAATCTACACAATCCCTTTTAACCAAATCATGAAAAATATTTCTCATCCACCCATTGAAAATAAACTTTAGAATAAATAGTATACTTATCATCCTACCTTTTAATTTAGATCATAATGGGCCCGTGGTTACAACACCCCCACAGACTCTACCCGATTATGGGTTATACTAGCATCACTAATCAACTTCTCTAATATCAAAAAATTATCTAATATCTTTGATACCTCAATCTCTCTAACCATTCTATTTCTCTAAATAGGTATGATATTTACATGCTCCAAATCAACCAAACATGTTTCCTATGTTTTATTCTTGAAGCATGCGTTACAATCCATTATTGCAAAGTCTCCTCCTTACCCCACCTTTATCTAATGTTAAATTAAGTTCTTGAACAGTAATGACTTTGTCCTCATTTATGTATCCCAAAGAAAAATATAATTGAGAACCCATACCTACCCTCATATAGGTCATAAAAAAACTATATCTTAGATCCTTTCATTAATATTATTAAAATAAAATTTAATCCAAATACATGTATAAAAGATAGCATATTGACATAAGGAAATACATTTCTTCCACCCTATAAACATATCACAAAATTGCCCACAACATTTATATACCAATGAAATACCACTCCCTAAATAATTTACCCAAACCCTCCTATGGCTTCCTTCCATTACCAATTGTTTCTTATATCATGGAAACATAGTGTTTATGAACTTCAACTAGTATTTTCAAAGATATTTTTTAAAGGGATTGGTTACACCTCTTGAATTAAACAATAAAATGATGGTTTTGAAACTTTCTTGAATTAAAAAATAAAATGACCATTTTGAAACTTTATAGGAGCTATGTCATAATATTTTGATAGATTCTCTTGTCATACTTGATGGAGTAGGGTACTTTATTAGATCTAAAGTAAAGTAACCCCCTTATCCATGGGTAGATTAACAATTAATCCTCCCAACCACCAGAACTAGACTCAATTGATATATAATAGATGACAATAATAATTGGTTA
>SNQJ01S0108559.1:10659-23477 GCA_010110895.2 Picea sitchensis
TAAACATAAAAAAATTAATCTGAACCTTTCCCTGACTCGTTTATAAAAAGTCTACTCAGCAACTTGCAATTTCATATTGCAAGGCATTTTTTAAATGGCCATTCATAATGTTTGGCAGCATAGTGCGTAGAATATACATTCCCTTTTCAGCCGACCGAAGCCAGCTACATTGCATTCGATTTCGAATTGACTAATTCTCATTTATAGATTCCTTACATTTTTCTGCGTTCTGCTGCTACAATTTTCGTTGCGGATACACTCATAACAATAGATTCTCGGGTATGAGGATGAATCAGAGCAGAGGGATTTGTATTTTATTTCTTCTGAGCGAGAGAAAACAAATAGCATGACACAGTTCTCCAAAAACTGTCGGAGGAACCCTAGAAATTAAGGCAGTATGCCATGACATGATTAGATGCATCACACGCAAGATCATAACTGTTATATCCATTTAGTTGACCAAATACAGATAAATACATTCGCATATCGAGACTAGATGCATGATGTATGAATTTCAGATATTATGCATCAGACAATTAAAACCAAACGAAACTTCTAATCATTATAATTTGCAGGTACGACATGGCCACGTTTTCCTTCCATTAAAATATGATTGCTTAAAAAATGTCAATTGAATTCGACATAGCCATGGTCAGAGCAATTGCAATGATAATTAATTTTTTTTTAACCAAAACCAATCCAGCCACGACTTCAAATCTGAATGAACCGGATAAGAGCTTTTGGAAAATGGCACAAAAGCTAGATTTTATGTTTGTTTTGATAAAATAGATATTCTTTTCGATTTTCGTAGGTTTTTTCGACGAAACTCCCACTGTCCACCCACTTCTTTTCATTTGTTTCTTATTATTTTTAATTTATTTTAATAAGGTACAACTGATATTGCTATACTTTCTTTGTGAAAACAAGATGTTGCACTCTATTTGATGCAAAGCGCTAATGCGCAGTTTAATGATGGACATTGAAAATGTTAAGTGTATGTTTTATTATTCCCTGGCTTTGAGATTCACTGCCTGCAAATTTGTATAATGAATTTGTGTGATCGGCGCACGATACGCGGGATATGAATAAACAAATTGCGTCCGACAAACTTGGCTATAAATAAACTAAATTAACATATTTATAGACAAAGTGAGGAGCCTCGTTGAAAAAATCTAAAAATAAACATAGAGTTAAAGGTTTAATAGAAGGATAGTTAAGTTAGAAAATAATGATGAAGATGATGGTGGTGAATATGATATTAGATTTGGTTTATTAGATATCAAGAAAGGTAGCCTATTTTTTAGATTTTATTAGAATTTTATTTATATAGCAGAAAAACAAACAGTGCGAGAAGGTTGGTATTGTGATAGATATATTGAAATTTTAATCTTATTTGGGTATGTGCAAGGTATTATAGGAGAAAATAGTTTTCATCTTCAATTCTTTTAGTGTCACAAAGATTAAGGTCGTTCATCCCACTATGTTTTGGGAATTGTCCAAGACCATGTTTTTCTATGCAATTCATGGGAGTTGGTATGTATCTTAGCAATGCTGATTTTCTTATTTGCAATGGTCAAAACCGACATGTACTTTTGATATTCTAAGTTAGAGTTGGTAACCTCCTTGTAGTATTTAATTTCCTTTTATCCTTTGATTCTCTATGGCACCACATAGTTTACTTGAATTTATATGCAATAATATTTTTACTATTGCTTATTGAAATTTCTGGATATAAATGGTGTGAAGATTTTTCAAATCGTCCGAAGGTTATAGTGGACACTCCACCCATTACTAGGGACAAAATTAACTAAAGGTTGGATATAGTTTATATCCAAAAATTTTAATAAGCAATATGACAAGTTGTGAAAACCTACACGTTCACATTTTTAATATTATCACATATTCTATAGAATGACATCTTCTTGTATTCCCCAATGATTTATCCAAGACTTGCATATTTTTGCGATCCTCTCTTTAGTCACTGGTGGTTTTGGCTGAAGTTTGAAGCAATTTTGGGGAGCCTCTTGTCGTCTATGTTGTTTATTGTGTTCTTGTACATTAAGTACATAATCATGGTTGAGCTCTCCATGGGGGAAATGTTGTCTTCTATGAGGAGGATAAGATAGGTTGTATTTCCTTAATTTTGAGAATAGAAGTTATTAAATTCTTTTGGATTTTCTCTATCTTTCTTGAGGATTATCTAATGATAATGCATCCTCAAAAATTCACATCCATAAAAGATAATAGGAGTGACGAGGGTATCAAAGAGATTTTTTTTCTTATTCCACAACCAAACATCAGTTAATTTACACTTGTTTTCAATCCCATCATAGAATTTCCACCCTCCATTTATCCTTTTCTCAATTTTGTATTTCCAAATGAGATTGTAATGAATATTGATTCAAAGATATTTGTATTAAGGGACTTCCTCCAAGATATTGATATCATATAGGAAAGTATCATCGATGATATTTTTGGATTTAATTATCGTAACTTTCATTTTGTCATTCTTCACAGCCATACCCATACTTGAGCATAATCCCTTAATTATTTTTTGTTTCTTACCAAGGTCATATGGGTTCCTCTCCATAAGAATAATATCACCGAGGTAGAGAAGAAGTATGACGACTATACCAATGTGAGTTGGGCCAGCGAAACTAACATTTTCGAAATAATATTCTAACTTAATTTGTATGCTAAAGGGTGTAAGGGATAGGAAAAACCTTTCTTTACTACTATATTATAGTTAAGGGTGTCTGGACGAAGCAAGTGGGAAAAAAAGTGGAAATGGGGTGATCACAAATGTGCTAGGAACATGTGCACATTCCTAGCAACACACATGCATTACTTATGTGACAAGCTCAAAATCTCTCTAACCTGCATGGAGGACGCCATGTCAAACCCTCAACAAAATTGCATGTGCATTCTTAAGAATACCCATGTATTCCGAAGAACACACACGCACTCGAGGAATGGACATGCATTCCTCTTCGTTTAATCCCAAAAGGGCCAATGACTAGTCTATTTCACCAATAGACCATTCTCGCTCCACATTTTCAAAATAAATTGAGCAAGAGGCTTCCTTGATTCTAGTAACGTGGTCTCCACACTCTTGCTAACATGGTCTCCAATTGATTCTAGGTATGAATTTGTATGCAATTTATTTTCTTTTTAATTTCCCAATATATTTTAATATTTAAAAAATAAACCTAAACTATATTTTATATTACTAAGTTGCAAAAAACCTAATTAACATGGCTCCTAGAGAAAACACAAACTAGAAACTACAATAGAAAGGCACACCAAATCCCAATTCACGACTAGAAAATAAAAACATGATTATGTCCTAAAGATGGATCCTATTATGGATCTGAAACATCGACAAACCAATGAAAATATGGTGGTTTCTCTGAATATTTCTCAAGAAAAAACATTTAAATTGATGAAGGGTTGAGTTCTCTTAGAACTCTCGTTGAGGACTTATGGAGTACGATACCTAAAAATTACAAAACAATAGTTGATGACATTCTTCATTAAACCTAAAAGTCTATTAGAACCACCAGTCAAAAAGAGATGTATTTTATGGACCGGTGCACCTACCAATCAATTTTAGACAATTTGATGGACCGGTGCACCTACCGATCATTTTTAGACAATTCTTAGGGTGAGATACCCATTCCTCCTTGGGTGTGAGCATGAGGAAAGTTGCATTGAGGGATTGGAGTACCTGATTTGTTTGTCAAGAGTCTTCAATTATTTCCCATACTTCTCATCGAATCATGGGCCAATAGTAGTGGAAGAAGACTATCATGAAACCATTAGGCCCCATGGATTTTCCTATCGGAGTATCCTTTAGTGCCAGGTCCACTTCTTCTATTGTGATTGGTTGAAGGAGGGAATTGTTATAGTCCTTGATAATGAGGGTAGGAATGTGATGGGTAATTTTTATGATATCTTCCAATCTGTCACCCATGGGTTCCAATAGGAGACCCTGAAATTAGGTGAGCAACTCCTCTTCTAAGTCCTCATGAGAATGGAGAGTTTTACTCCGATCTGTTACTATATGGGTGATTCTATTGTTGTTTTGTATCTATAGCATTGAAAGATGGAAGAACTTTGAGTTCCTTTCACCCTCCTTGAGCCACTGGATCCGATATTTTTTTCACCATAGTATTTCCTCTTGTGTGTGTTGTTGATTTAGTTGTTGCCTTATGGTTTCCTCTTTTTCCATCAACTTCTTAGTGAGGCTGTGATCCCACATTTGATGTTCCAGGATCTGCATTTGATTCTCCAAATCTCACTAGGCCTTAGATATGTTTCCAAAGGTGTTCTTTTTCCAGAGTTTGAGTCGCTTCTTCAAGTTATTTAATTTCTGTTGAAATATGTACATGAGAGAGCCATGAGAAATGGCTACCTCGTCCCACCAGGAGAAAACCTTTGATTGGAAATCTATATGTGAGAGCCATAATTTTTCAAATCGAAAGGGTTTAGGTCTGGACGAGCCTTTGATGTCTAGCCATAACTTAATGTGCCAATGATATGAACCAGAGGCATATAAGAAACTAACCTCCAAGGGAGTTGTATCCAACATGAGAGGTTCGGATATTAGAAACCTTTCCGGTCAACATGCAACATTTTGAGACCCAGAGTAGTAGTGTTGGACCAGGTAAAGAGACCATTGGGGGTTTCGAGATCTATTAATCCAAGATCGTCAATCAATGACTGAAATTTTTTGTTGTCTCTTTTAATTCTTTAGGCACCCCCAATTTTTTCCTCCAACAAGAGAATCATATTGAATTTGCCTCCTAGGATCCATATCGTGTTTTTATTGATGTCTCCAAGTTTTTCCAGATTGTTCAAGAAAATACACTTTTCCCCTGAGGTTTCCAACCCATTAGAAATCCCCTTTTATGTGATCCAATAACCCGGTATTTTGTCGAGATGGTCGATCTAGAAGAAATGAAGTTCTTCAAAATTATAGTGTTAGAGTTCCAGAGCATGGCCAGTCCTCCAACCTATATAGAGGCATCTGGACCCATAAATTGGGATTTCTTCCAACATCGTCTGGATATTGGATATGCTTCTTCTCAAGCACATTTTGTTTCTAGAAGAAAGAGAATATCAGGTTGTTCCTCCAAAATTCTATTCCGTAGAATACGCTTCTTACTGTGACCTTTTATGCCTATTATATTCCATGATATGAGCTTCATTATTAAGAAGGGGGGTGGGAAGTTATCTGAGATCTGACATGACTTAACCATAATGTATATGATCTCCTATATAAGTTGTTGGTGGATTTTCTTCCCATTTTGTTTTCATCCTTTAAGGATTTGTGTTGATCCTTCGTGGGGCCTCCATGAATAACCGATCCTGAGTTTGATATGGTTGAGGCTCCAATAGAGGAATTGAGGAAAATATTGTGGAATTTGAGCAATTGGTTTGGTGGTATGGTGTACAATTACTTATTTCTATAGGCATGTTCTAGGTGAACTAGATCAACTCCTCCAAGTTCCAGTTCATCCAATTCCATTTCGATGTCCCCTTCTTCCACATAAAGGTTCGTTCCCACACTCGAACCAGATGGTGCTATTAGTAAAACCTGTTCTAGGATTGGGTATTCCTTGGTTTTCCCACTGGTGTCATAAGGAGTATGTCCAGAGCTAAGAGTCGATGGGCCATCAAGGTATTCCGACAAGTTTTGAAGGGAATCAAATGAGTTTCTAGAGAAGGGTCTCTTTGAGGCAGCTGGATAAGTATTCTTCAAGGCGTGATAATTCTTTCCAGTGATCTGAGTGAATTCGTCCTTATATTTGACATAAACCCCAATGGTGTTACTTATTTCGACGAGAATTTCCTCTAACTAGAACTCTTGAGGCAAGGAATAGAGGAAAATCCAAAGTGGTGGATGCAATAAGTCCTCCTTTTTTGGGAAAAAATTCTCAGTCCAAAGTCTGATAAAGATTCTAGACGAGTTAAAGAAGTATGAACCCCCATCAAAAACGTGGTTACGGTCTTCCAGTTTATGAAATATGACAGTGAAGAAGCCCTTGCAGCGAAGTTGTAGGTCATAATTCCCTTTCGCCCGCCACAAATGTTGAATCCACTTCACAAGATCCCATTCGCATGGCCAAAGGCCCTTAAATTTTCCCATCAGGGCATAATCTCTCATTGATCCATAATCGAATCCAGGAGCTTGATGGGGGCTCAAAAAGGCCTAAAAATAAAATTTCTCACAATGGCTTCAAAACGGTTGTGTGGGTAGGCCTCATTGATACAAACCCAACGCAACCTGAACGGGATCAAACAGACGTCGTATTCTCAAGTTATGACGATCTATTCATTTTTCCAAATAGAGAAAACAAATGTTGATTGTACAGTTCATACATAGCCACATGGAAGATGATTGTACAGGCTGTATGACTATACAATTGACATGGAAAAACAATTTGCGCATACATGGTAGTTTATGTACAGCTGACGTGGCATGTTCTCCAGGGTGACTAGGCGTATGGACGTATGACGTGGCAGGTACAGATGGGCCAATCAAAGAGTGACACGTGTCACCCTTGTAGTGGTAACACATGGAAAATATGTACTACTTACATGGCAGGAACATGACAGAGTATGGTCAACGGACAGGGTAGGTACACTCGACAGAAAGGTGGACCATCTAGTGTTGGAAACATGGCAGTAAGCAGGCGTATGGAGTGGTACCATGTGGCCCAGACATGGGCTTCCACGTGGCACCCAATTGTTGGTTGAGGCTTTTAAAAATGTTTTGGAAATCCATGAGGTTTGAACCAAGGACCTCGTCGTGGGCTAGTGAATTAGTAGGCCGGGCTAGTGATCCCGCTTGCATTTGGTGCTTGTTAAACATATATTCGAACTTATATTTAAGTTTGAATTAGTGTGTGGTCCAGGAAGAGATAGGGTTGGGGCTAGCTCCATCCCTCGACGCAATCCATACCACAGAACCTCAATAATGTGACCTCAACCTCCGTATGGTGCGTGGTTTTTATGTATATCCCATGAATTCGTTACTTGCGGGGAAGTTACAACCACACATTGCCCCAAAGCTCATTATGTTGGCACGTTATGTGATAGATCCAACATGATTGTGTGGTAAGCTAAGGTCACGAGATATATCCCATGTGACCTGGGACTCGGTGTTGTTTGGCTTGGCGCGAAAATCCAAGGTTAGCCCTAGTCGGTCGGGCTCACCCACAGACTAAGGGGCATAACCCTGGGCTAGTATATCGGGAGTTATCTAAAGGGGGTGGTGCATGATTTGAGGTGTGGCCACATGGCCTTGCATCATAAAACCAGGACCAGGTGCTAAAGCAGCTAAGGGGGCCAACTCATAGATGATAGTGCGAGGTCACATGGAGTACATCCATAGGACCAGGGGCCAGGGAGCGAGGGGGATGTGCCCTAATTTTGGTATAGAGTGGGTTTTTTACTATACCTTATGATTTATTATTGATTTTCTCCACATACTTGGGAGATTTTTCCCATTATTGGGAGATATTGGGCCCTTTTTGAGGCCATATCTTGGGAGGAAGTTAGGATATGGTTACCAACTTCAAATCTATATAAAACAGATCTTATTGATTTCATGTGGATATCAGTGGTAGTTCATAACATGTTTATGCTATCGGATTGGTTAGCCAAAGGCCATTGTTATGGAGGGAAACTCTTGAGGATCACACCTTTGCGGGGCATTTCTGGCAGCCTTGTTCATCCGATTTGGATGTCGTCAATTTTGATGGGTTCGTGATATCTAGTAGAACATGACCAGCTCATTGATGTAACCTTTTTGCACTATCATGATGTACTTCTAAATCTTCGAATAAAAATAAGAAAATCCCACCGAGACAAGGCCCGAAGATGTAGGTGAGATTGTCGAACTCTGTTATCACATGTGTGTTATAGTTTTTTGTTGTTTATGATTCAGTTCAGATATGCATATGTGTATATGGATGTTATGATTCTTCTATAACTTATTCCTCTTGTTTTGAGCTTCATAAACAGTTAATCAATACATGTATGAAAACTCAACCATAGTCGTGTAAAAGATATTTTCGGATCAAGTTGGTATCAGAGCTAGTTGACATTTGCAGTTTGAGTCTTGCATGTTAACCAGGGAAGAGATCATCTCAAGGGATAAGATGGAATCTACAGGATGACTTTCTCAAGATGATAAGGAATTCAGAAATTCGGTGTTTTCCATGGACGAGATGGTGAAAGTGTTGTATGAATACTACTTGGAACGAAAGATCTCGGTTCGTGTGAAATCTTCAAAGAACAACAAAGTCAAAGAAGGATTGAAGGAAGTTCCTTATACATATGTTTCATAAAACATCTTTGAGGTATACAGTGAAGGTCATTCCTCAAATTCTCCTTATTCCCATCAAGATGGTTTTGGTGCATTTGAAAACATACAAGAGGTATAGGTTTGAGATTGCTAACCAAGATGGGCTATAAAGGAAAGATCCTTGGAATTGAGGGCCAAGGCATTGTTAATCCCATTGAGGTCATGGAAAGGTCTCCATATTTAGGATTGGGATATGACAAAGTGGATCTTGGAGCATCCTCCAAGATGGGTTCCAAAACTTCATAAGCAAGTAATGCTTCAAATTCCTAGCCTAAGTCATTGTAGGAACACTTCATGAAAGGTGTTGGCGCATCACTTCTTGATTGTCGTAGTGAATGCAATTCATCTCCAAAGCAAAGTGAAGATCAACATGGAAGGTATAATGGTCATGCTTTTACCAATTCTCCTTTTGATTATAATAAGAATAATCAATTAATCCGGAACTTGTGGAACAATTATTCATGTACTTATTGTCATTCACCCAAGCACTATGTTGTCAAGTGTTGGAAGAGACAAAATTTGTACAGGAAACCTATGTCGACCAGGAAGGAAACATGACATAAAGACTCAATTCCACAACAGAAGAAAGAGAAGGGTAAACATGTCTGGATGCCAAAAACTCAGTGCACTTATTGCAACAGGAGTGGACATCAAAAGGGTAGTTGTTGGAAGCTTAATCTGGAGCTTCATCCTAGGAAGGAAAAAAGGATTGCACATGTACTCACGAAGGAAGAAGGATTATGAGTGAAGCAAGAGGAACATTTTTAAGGAAAAAAAGAACCACTTGGTTTTGCCAGAAGTGGGTGTCACAACTTCATTGTATTTTGCTTCCATTAATGTAATCACACATGTTAAAATGATGACCTGTTATAACATCATTTTTGTACAAGATCATGTTTTGTTTTCATCCTTATGAGTATGTAATTCATTCAAAGTAAATTTTTGTAACCTTTTTGGGACCAAAAGGTCCTTTAGTGGGGACGTGTGATCCAAAATCGGATCTAGGAGCTTGATGGGGCTCAGAAAGGCCTAAAAAAAAAGTTCTCATAATGGATTCAAAACATATGCGTCTGTAGGCCTCATTGATACAAACCCAACGCAACTTGAACGGGCTCAAACAGATGTCGTATGCTCAAGTTATGGCGATTTGTTTCTTTTGGCAAGAAGGCAAAAAAAATGTTGATTGTACAGTTCATACAGTGCCACGTGGAAACTGACTGTACACGTTGTATGACCTTATGGCTGATGTGGAAACACAGTTGGCACAGACGTGAAATATTCTTTATAGCTGACGTGGCAACTTCTAGAGGTGACACATGGCAAGGTGACTGGGCGTACAGACGGATGATGTGGAAGGTATATATGGGCCAATCAGAGAGTGAGACATGTCACCCTTGCAGTGGTGACATGTGACACATATGTACTGCTTATGTGGCAGTCACGTGGTAGAGTATGGCCATATGACAGGGCGGGTACACTCGACAGAAAAGTGGACCATCCAGTGTTGGACACGTGGCAGTAAGCGGGCGTATCGAGTGGTGCCACATGGCCCAGACATGGGTTGCCACGTGCCACCCAATAGTTGGCTGAGGTTTTGCAAATTTTTTTGGAAATCATGAGGTTTGAATCGACAACCTCATCATGGGTTAGTGACTTGGCAGGCCGGGCTAGCTAGCCCGCCTGCGTTTGGTGCTTCTTAAACATATATCCAAACTTATATTTAAGTTTGAGATAGTGTGTGGTCTGGGCGGAGACAGGGTTGGGGCTATCCCTAGTCCTCGACGCAAGACATACCACCAGACCTCAACAATGTGACCTTGACCTCCGTATGGCGCACGTTTTTTATGTATGACCCATGGTTCTGTTACTTGTAGGGAATTTACAACCACATTCCCCAGATATCGTTATGTTGGCGCATTATTTGATAGCTCTATCCTGATTGGATGGTAAGCTAAGGTCACGAGATATATCCCATGTGTCCTGGGACTCGTTGTTGTTTGTCTTGGCGCAAAAATCCAGGGTTAGCCCCAGTCTCTTGTGCTCGCCTGCCAACCAGGGGGCATAACCCTGGGCTAGTATACCAGGAGCTATCCAAAAGGGGGGGCACACACTTTGAGGTGTGGCCACATGGCCTTGCACCATAAAACCAGGACCAGGTGCTAAAGAAGCTAAGGGGGGCAGTGCATAGATGACCATGTGAGGTCACGTGGAGTGAGTCCATAGGACCAAGGGCCACTGAGCAAGTAGGTTGCACCCTAAATTTGGTGTAGAGTGGGTTTTTGACTATACCTTATGATTTATTATAGATTTTCTCCACAGATTTGGGGGGTTTTGCCCATTATTGGGAGTTACTCGGCCCTTTTTTAGGCCAGATCTTGGGAGGAAGTTGGGAAATGGTTACCAACTTCAGATCTATATAAATTGGTTCTTCTCGAGGGCATGGGGAGATCATTGGTGGTTCATAACAACTTTATGTTGCTAGATTGTTGAGCCAAAGGCCATTGTTATGCAGTGAAACTATTGAGGAGTGCACCTTTGCAGGCCATTTCTGGAAGCCCGGTTCATCCGATTTGGGTGACGTCAGTTTTGATGGGTTCATGAGATATGGTAGAACATGACCAACTCATTGTTGTAACTTTTTGGCATTATCATGATGTACTTGTAAATCTTTGAACATAAATAATCAAAGCCCACTGAGACAAGGTCCATAGACATAGGCAAGATTGTTGAACTCCGTTATCACATATTTGTTATGTTTTGTTGTTGTTTATGCTTTAGTTCAGATCTACATATGTGTATATGGTTGTTATGATTCTTCTATAACTTCTTCCTCTTTATTTAGGCTTCTTGAATGCTTAATCAATACATGCATGATAACTCAACCATAGTCATGTAAAAGATCTTTCTGGATCACTCATATATTGTTTTTGATCTTCAATTAATGGGGTGTTTATCACATATTTCAGAGTCAAGGGTTCTTTATAAATGCACTTTCCTGGCTCCCATATACAAGCCTCATTTTCATGGGTAGGTTCAGGGTCTATTTCCATTGCTTTCCCCTTAGTTGGCCTATTGTGGAGCACTTTGTCTCTCGGGTGAATGGGAGAGTCGAAGGGTGGTCTCATGTTTCCACCTCCATTCATGTCGAAGGATATGTCATGTCTGTAATAGGGGGATTTGGTCCCCCCATCCATTGTTTCCATGTCATGAGCAGGTTGGGAGGCAGCCGAGGGAACAAAGGAGGAGAATCTGAAAACCCTAAGGAGAACTGCTAGCCGAATGGGAAACCCTAGGTGTCAGAGGGGTGTTATACAAACCTAGAGGAAAACTTGTTACTACTTATTCATGGAACATAGGACTGGCCACCAATAGCCACATTGAAGTATACACCCTCCTGCGATTCCTCATTGCCAAAAGTAAAATCATTAGAACCCTTTCAATGTTGGGTGACTCTAAGAATACAATCAGACACATGAGGCTCTCATCCTTCCCCATAATGTGAGTGTCATATCAACTTTTATACGTATACATGACACCATCAAGGAATTCAACCAATTATATTCGTGGCATGTTAAGAGATATATCAATTCTCTCCTGGACAAACTGGCCAATAAGTGAATTAATGGAGAAGTTGGGTCTCTAATCATAAATGAAAAGATAAGGTTGATCCCTACACCTTATCCCCTTTTGTATCGATTAGGATTATGACCATAGCCTTTGGTTTTGGAGGGCCATTGTTCTTTCCTTGGATTCCTCCTTTCGTGACATGTGGCCTCCCCCTTGTCTTTCCTTTTGTCTTTCCTTGTCTGCCACGTGGATCGCTTACCCATGTATGTATTCCTCTCCATTCCCTTGTCCCTCATCATGAATTCAATCTATTCCCTCTCCTTTTCCCCTCTTCTTATCTCTATGTACCCTCCCATCGGGATCGAATCCATCCCTCCTAGATTTCACCCCCCTTGTATGTTTGTCTAATCATCTTCTACCACCCCCTTTCCATTTCTCCCATGTCCAATATTCACCTCTTCCACTCGTACGTTGTATCCATGGGGATCATATGCTATCACGCTCATGAAGGATATGAACCATCTCTACTCTCGCGTTACTTATCCTTCCACCTCCCTTAGTTTGATCTCTCACTCTCGTGGACATTATTCCTCAAAATGGGAAAGAACATGCAGATTTGTGTGCCAAATATGTTGGGAGGGAGGTGTTGACGAGCGAAATTGACCGTCCGTCAACTGGAAGAGCGATTTCGGTCCGGGGTTGTCTAAATAACCCAATCCATTTGGTGTAACTCATTCTGACGGGTTTAATGGCTCCGTTATCCAATCTAAGAATCCTAAAAGAAACAAATAAAAGAGAGAAATAACTAACTAATTACTAAACACTATATATATGTACATATGCTCTAATGTAACTGTAGTAGTTATATTTAAGCAGA
>SNQJ01S0108559.1:23487-41252 GCA_010110895.2 Picea sitchensis
CCGAAGCTTTGAACAATAGATTTCAGATAGCGAACTAGAAATTTTGTCCAGTGAAAACGATGATATATTCATAGCAGCGTGTTCTCCAGATGCCAGGACGGGATTTTAAATGAATCGAGAAGATGCATTTTTAATCTATTTGTAATCAGCACAAGAGAAAACCAATAGCAAGGCTGAACAGAATGCAAGTCACAGGTCTCCAGAAACCGTCCATACATATTTAGAAATTCAGGCATCATGACTCACAATCTGATTAGATGCATTACGCATAAATATTATAACTATTATCCGTTTAGTTGACCCGAGACGAGGAATTACATTACATTTCCAATATCGAGACTCGATGCATGATGTATAGATTTCGAATATTATAACTTCACTGAAACCCGCGAAACTTCTGATAATTATAATTTGTGCATATTTCAACGACCTGACCCTACTTTTCATTGAAAAATACTGATTCTAGAAAGTCAGTTGGAACTGGAGATGGCCTATTGGAGAGGTTGGTTACATGTAGAAAACGAAACGAATCCGCTGAATCGTCATTGGACATGGAAATAACTTAAACACGTAGTAAACTTATATTCATTTTGGTTATAAATAAATTTGAAAAGAATTCGATGGAATTTTCGATTATAGTTAAAGTTTTACATTGATTTAAATTTTATGGAGAATGGAATTTTGTTTATATTTTATGGAGATTAGAATTTTGTTTAGAGATGTTATTTAAATAACTTCTAATTCTAATTGTTTTAAAATTTAAATTATTATTTTTTATTATTTTATAACTCAAATCCATTAAAAGTATCATTTATTTATTTATTGAATTAAAAAAATAAAATAAAATAAATTATTAAATTCCAAAAAAATAAAATAAAACAAATACACATTTAATGAGTTTCTTCGAGAGGGCCTAATGACCTCCTTCATAATGGACCAAAGACGATGGTGATTTGTCAATATAGTGTGTTTAAGAGACTACTAAGTCTTTTGCTTTAGAATAATATACAACACATTGGCCTTTTCATTTTCCCTTATTTATATGATTACAATTTTTTAAAAATAATATAATGTTTTATTTAATAATAATTATTATTTATATTTATTTAAAATAATTATAGTTTTTATAATATAATTTATATTCTTTTTGAGGTGTAGGACAGTTGGTGACGAAGTGTGTTGTTAAGCCACTAAGTGTTGAAAAGTCATCAATTCGAAACCTGGGGGGACAAAAAATCCAACCATGTTAAGAGTTGGTGTGGCTCAAGAAATTAATCCTGATGCCAAGAAGGTCCGAAAAAAAAAATATAATTTATATTTATTTAAAAAAAATCATAGTTTTTAAAGGATAAATTGTAAATATAATGAATCATGATTAGCAAAACTATCATTATAAAAAAATTATAATATGACTTAAATTAATATTCAAAACCAAATCAATTTATTAATATTTATTAAAAAAACATAACTTTATTGTAAAAATATATAAATATAAATACATACAAAATGACATATTAATAATATATAGATATTATAAATTGTATTTTCTCTTTCTAAATTGTATTATTAATATTTTTGTATATGAATACAAGTTTTTGACATTTAGAAAATTATGTTTACAAATCAAACTAGTTTAAATGTCAACTAGTTTAAATTGACATTTAGAGGATATTTTATCTTTTTATCTTTTATATATTTTCAAGAAAAAAATCATAGCATTTATAAAATTATGTTTACAAATCAAACTAGTTTAGATGTCAATTAGTTTAAATTGACATTTAGAGGATATTTTATCTTTTTATCTTTTATATATTTTCAAGAAAAAAATCATAGCATTTATTGAAGAATAATAGAATGAAAATTTTAATTTTTTTTATTATTTGATTAAGAATAAAATCAAAATTTCTCATATTAATTTAAAAAAACATGATCTTCCAATAACATAAATGCACAAAATAACTAAACATCTATACTATCTAATATTGTTTAAAGAATAGATTTCAAAACATACCATAGAATATCTTTTAAATGGAAAACAATTTTTAAAAAGTGCTACTTGATATCATCTTAAACATATCTATAGAAAGACAAAAATAAGCATGTGAAACTCATATCAAAATATATAGTGTCATATCTAATCGAAAAAAGGTGAAAATAACTTCTCTACATTCCACATCATACCAAAAAAACTCAACAATTTGAAGTGCATGTTTTGATAATTTATTTACAAGAAGTGAATCAAAAGAGGAAGCAACAATATTGAGATGGTCTCCTAATGGAATTATATTGGAATCTTGAACTTGGCATCTATCATATATTTGATTGAACGTGGTAAATAATTGAAGGTCATTCACTTTCAACAGTTATTGGATCTGTACTAATCCCATATTTAAACTTAATGGAAGGATAATTTAATGTATAGAAAAAAACCTAGCACTATTTTGTTCCAAATCCACCTCCATTAAAAAAAACATCTGACCTTGAATTATTAATAGTTAACTCATACAACATTCAAGGTGTTTCTTTCTTTAACAAGACTCTTATTTTATAAATCATAGATTGATGTTGAAAAAGAAAAAAAAAAACAAAGACACATATTTATCCTAAAATAAATCTACACTAACTAAGTGCCATAGAAGATAAAACATGACACACCCAAATCTCCTTCAATTCCTTTGTTAAAAACCATTGTTTTAAACAAGCTTCAGCTAAGGCTTCCTTCCATAGATTTTGAATTCCTATCAAAGGAATTTCTTTACATATCTAATATGCATAATAGGAATTAATTAACAAGAGTGAAATGATTTTTTCTTCATTTTTAGAAAGTGAAAAAGTAACTAGGCTTTCATGCTTAGGCCTTTGCAAGACATCCCAAATCAGAACCTTATTCATAATAGCTAACCAACAAAAGGAAAAAACCAACATTGAGCCAAATCCATTGTACTAAAACACTATTTATACCATTCCTACTTTTTCTTACCCAATATAAAACAATACTCGATATGATATATTTAAGTTATAAATTTCTTTTCCATAACCCATTAGATGTCATATGATTCCACATGCTTTTTTCTACCAAGAAAGCTCCAAATATGAACGTTCTTCAAACCCCATCCACCCATATCCTTTATGATATTTTTACTTCTCCATTTAACCAATTCTCGTATTTCTTTCCAAACCACAAAAAGTGAAACAAATTTTCCTTATGTTCTAAATAACCCCTGGGAATATAAGCCACTTTGTCCCAAAATATTACGCTATCCTACACTACTAACAATACTCAATAACCACCCTAGCTTCTACCTCTTCAAACTACCATCCTCAGTCCTTTGTGCTTCAACAAAAACCCAAGTATTTAAAACCTTCCTAAAAAATATTTTTTTAAAAGGGAACATCCTAGCTGGTATAACCTCTTCTTCATCATCAAGAATAGATAAAAAAAATAACGGAATTCTAAACATTAAATTACATACGTATAACTATGTCACAAGTGTCTAAAATATCCATTAACATTATATATTCCTTATCATTATCATTGAAAAATAATAATAAATCATCGACAAAAGGATAATGAGGTAAATATGTTACAGGGACAAAACCCATAATACTTATTTCTAAAATAATCCCAACTGATCTACTCAAAACCTCTACTACTAATAGGGTAATGTAGAAGGGATAAATGACATTCTTGTTGAAGCCTTAGAGAAGGCTTAAATTTTTTAACAAGAATAACATACAAAATAGAAGTGATACACTCCATAATATATGAAAGTATTAGGAAACTAACACCCATATGAAAAATCATCGACCTCAAATGAAACCAACTCAATCAATCATATAGCTTCAATATCGCAACAAGTATATGAAAGTATTAGGAAACTAATACCCATATGAAAAATCATAGACCTCAAATGAAACCAACTCAATCAATCATATAGCTTCAATATCGCAACAAGAAGATTTTTATTCTTGATGAAATGTAGTTTCTCCTATAGGTTTAAATATTTTCCTCTCAAAAAAAAAATCAAATTCCTCTTAAAATATAACTTTCGAGGAAATTTTCTTAATCTTTATAAAAATAGTCTCGATTATTATTTCATACACACAATTTCATAGTAAAATAGGCATAAAGTTACCAAAAAATGTTGGTTTATCTTTCTTAAGGATCAAATCAAGGAAAATTGAGTTTAAAGATCCTATCATTTTTCAAGATAATTCCCTCCACCACTCTCAAAATATCCTCTTCCAAAATATCATAAAAACAAAGAAACCAATCCAAAATATTATAAAAACAAAGAAAGAAATCCACACATTTGGTCTTGAATATTTTATTTTATTTTATTTTGGATGATTCTATAATATATTGTGACTCATGTTTTGATATCTCCTCCATCATCATACTATCTTCCTCTTCATATACAAAACTAGGACAATAAAATATTAGTTCCAAGACTTTTGTTATATTTTTAGGAGGGCTCTTTATAAATGGATTGGATGTGTATGATTCCTAATGGTGATAATGTTGGAAAAACATTTATAGTATTTCATACTTCATCATACAATTCCTAGATTATATTAAAAAAAAAATTGCATGATTCACAAATTATGAAAAAGATTCATGTTTTCATCTCTTTTCGCAAGACACATTGCTCTCATCTTCATCCCCCACTCAGCCGCTCTTCACTCTATAAGTTCCCTTTTTATCATTTCCAACTTCTTCAATCTCAACAACACTTCTTCATTGAAAATACCTTACATATTCTAATTGAACAACTCAACTATACCCCTTTCCACCAAAATAAGATCTCAATCATTCTACTTCATTTTATTAACAACAATTAATTCCACAACCATTTTTACCTTCCTCAATGCCTCTTGAAAACTCTCAAAAATTTACATGAAAATCTTCACAATCCCTTTTAATCAAATCACGACAAATATTTCTCATCCATCCATTGAAAATTAACTTTAAAGGAAATAGTATACTTGTCATCCTACCTTTTAATTTAGATCATAATGGGCTCATGGTTACAACACCCCCACATAATCTACCCAATTTTGGATTATACAAGCATCGCTAATTACCTTCTCTAATATCCAAAAATTATCTAGTATCTTTGATACCTCAATCTTTCTAACCATTCTATTTCTCTAAGTAGGTATGATATTTACATGCTCCAAATCAACAAACATGTCTCCTCTATTTTATTCTTGAAGAAGCATCCATTACAATCCATTATTGCAAAGCCTCCTCCTTACCCCACCTTTCTCTAATGTTAAATTATGTTCTTGACCAATAATGACTTTGTCCTCATTTATGTATCCCAAAGAAAAAAGTATTTGAGAACCTATACCTACCTTCATCTAGGCCATAAAAAACTATATCTTGGATCCTTTCATTAATATCATTAAAATAAAATTCAATCCAAATACATATATAAAAGATAGCATATTCACATAAATAAATACATTTCTTTCACCCTATAAACATATCACAAAATTACCCACAACATTTATATACCAATGAAATACCACTCCCTAAAGAATTTACTCAAACCCTCCTATGGTTTCTTTCCATCACCAATTGTTTCTTATATCATGTAAACATCGTGTTTATGAACTTCAACTAGTATTTCCAAACATAGTTTTTAGAGGGATTGGTTAGACCTTTTGAATTAAACAATAAAATGATAATTTTGAAACTTTTTTGAATTAAACAATAAAATGATCTTTTTGAAACATTATATGAGCTATGTTTTAATATTTTGATGGATTCTCTTGTCATATTTGATGGAGTAGGGTCCTTTATTAGATCTAAAGTAAAGTAATCTCTCTTATAGGTGGGTAGGTTAACAATCAATCCTCCCAATCATCCAAACTAGACCCAATTGATATATATAATAAATGATAATACTAATTAGTTAAAAATCATATATCTTAAAAAAAAAAAATCAATTTACAAAAACATTTTTAATATTTCATTAAATAAATAGAATTAACATGACAATAGTTTTCTACATTCTAAATCAACCCTACATAATATAATTTAGTACTATTATATCCTTAATAATTTTTTTTTAAGAATAAGAATATTTAAGAAATTAATCATGTGAAAATTACCATTAAGATATAAATAAAAATAATATCACAATATTTTTATATTAACCTTCAAATAAATGGAACTAACACCGAAATATTCGTAAAATATATTTATAAAACAAATGAAGTTGACACTAGACCTTCTTTTCATGAACCATGAAATAAATAAAATTGGCAGCGCAAATATTTTTGTTATTTATATCTTTTTGATAACTTTGGGTTAAGCACTTTATGTTTTGAATAAGTGCAAAGTGTATTAAGTTTTAAATCTAAGAAGACTTTCAATAAAGCAGAAAATGGTCGGTGAATTTTGTGACCTTCCCTGCATAGCAGCCTACCTAATATAAGGATTATCTATTTCATCTTCCCACTCCAAAACTTAACATAAAGGTTGATGGTGGGTTACTGGTTTATAAAAAGTCTACTCAGCCACTTGCAATTTCATATTGCAAGGCATTTTTAAAATGGCCATTCATAATGCTTGGCAGCATAGTGCGTAGAATATACATTCCCCTTTTCGGTCGAAGCCAGCTACATTGCATTCGAATTCGAACTGACTTATTCTCCTTTATAGATCCCCTACATTTTTCTGCGTTCTGCTGCTGAAATTTTCGTTGCGGATATACTCATAACAATAGATCTCGGGTTTGAAGATGAATCAGAGCGGAGGGATTTGTATTTTATTTCTTCTGAGCCAGAGAAAACAAATCGCATGAAACAGTTCTCCAAAAACTGTCGGAGGAACCGTAGATTAGATGCATCACGCGCAAGATCATAACTGTTATATCCATTTAGTTGACCAAATAAAGATAAATACATTCGCATATCGAGACTAGATGCATGATGTATGAATTTCAAATATTATTCATCAGGCAATTAAAACCAAAAGAAACTTCTAATCATTATAATTTGCAGGTATGACATGGCCACGTTTTCCTTCCATTAAAATATGATTGTTTAAAAAAAGTCCATTTGAATTCGACATGGCCATGGTCAGGGCAATTCCAATGATAATTATTGTTTTTTAACCAAAATCAATCCTAGGGAGTTACAGCCACGACTTCAAATCTGAATGAACCTGATAAGAGCTTTTGAAAAATGGCACAAAAGATAGTTTTTTATGTTTATTTTGATGAAATAGATATTCTTTTAGATTTTCGTAGGTTTTTTCAACGAAACTCCCACGGTCCACCAAGTTCTTTTCAATTGTTTCTTATTATTTTTAATTTTATTTCAATAAGTAACAACTGATATTGCTATACTTTCTTTGGGAAAACAAGATGTTGCAGTCTATTTGATGCAAAGCGCTAATGCGCAGTTTAAAGATGGACATTGAAAATGCTATGTTTATATTTTATTATTTCCCTGGCTTTGAGATTCACTGCGTGCAAATTTGTATAATCAATTTGTCTGATCGGCGCAGGATACGCCGGATATGAATAAGCAAATTGCGTTCGAAAAGGTTGGTTATAAATAAACTAAATTAACAAAACTATAGACAAATTTAGGACACTAATTGAAAATATCTAAAAATAAACATAGAGTTAAAGGTTTAATTAAAAGATAGTTAAGCTAGAAAACAATGATGAAGATGATGATAGTGTCCATGAGAGTAGATTTGGTTTATTAGATATTAAGAAAGGTAATTGATTGTTTAGATTTTAATAGAATTTTATTTTTATGGCAGAAAAACATAATGAGAAGGGTTTCAAGATAATTATGGTTTTGATTATCTATAAGGTTAGGAAGGTTGTTATTGTGATAGATATTTTGAAATTTTGATCTTATTTTGGTGTAGGCAGGGCACTCTAGGAGAAAATGTTTTTCATCTTCAACTCTTTTAGTGTCACAAAGATTAAGGTATTTCATCCCACTATGTTTTGGGAACTGTCCAAGACCATGTTTTTCTATACAATTCATGGGAGCTGGTTTGTATCTTAGCAATGTTGATTTTCTTATTTGCGCTGGTCAAAACCGAGATTCACTTTTGAGCATCACATATTCTCCTTGAATTTAGATGCAATGATATTTTTAATATTATCAAGTATTCTATAGAATGACATCTTCTCGTATTCCCCAATGATTCCAAGAATTGACATCTTTCTCTGGTCCTCTCCTCAATCAGTAGTGGTTTTGGTTGGAGTTTGAAGCAATTTTGCGGAGCCTCTCGATGTCTATGTTGTTTATATTGTTCTTGTACATTAAGTACACAATCATGATTGAGCTCTCCATGGTGGAAATGATCTATTCTATGAGGTGGATAGGATACGGTGTATTTTCTTTAATTTTGAAAATATAAGTTATCAAATTATTTTGAATTTTCTCTAATGATAATGCATCCTCAAACTTCACATCCATATAAGATAATATGGGTGAAGAGGGTATCAATTTTTTTGTTTTCTTATTCCACAACCAAAGGTTTGCTAATTTACAGTTCTTTTCAATCCCATCATAATATTTCCACCCTCCATTTATTCTTTTCTCTATTCTATAGTTCGAAATAAGCTTGTGATGAATATCAATTCCAAGATATTTGTATTAAGGGACTTTCTCCAATCTTGTCATATATGAAAGTATCATCAATAATATTTTCGGATTTAATTTTCCTAACCTTCGTTTTGTCATTGTTCACAGTCATACCCATACTAGATCAGAATCCCTTGAGGATTTTTTTTTGCTTACCAAGGTCATATAGGTTCATTTCCATAAGAATAATATCACCAGGATAAAGAAGAAGTGTGACGACTATATCACTGTGAGTTGGGCCAGTGAAACTAACATTTTCCAAATTATATTCTAGCTTAACTTGTATGCTAAAGGGCGTAGGGGGTAGGAAAAACCTTCCTTGAGTACTATATTACAACTAAGGGTGTTCAGATGAAGTTGGTGGGAAAAAAAGTGCAAATTGGGTGATCACAAACATGCTCACATAGAAACATGTGCACATGCCTAGAAACACACATGCATTCATTATGTGACAGTCTCAACATCCCTCCAACCTCCATGGAGGAGGCCATGTAAACCCCTCAACAAAATTGCATGTTCATTTTTAAGAACACACATGTATTCCCAAGAACATGCACACACTCTAGAAACGCATGTGTATTCGTCTTCTTATAATATTAAAAGGGCTAGTGACCAATCTATTTCACCAATAGAACAATCTCACTCGGCATTTTCAAAAGAAATTGAGAAAGAGACTTCCTTCATTCTACTGACATGGTCTCCACACTCGACTAACATGATCTTCGACTGATTCCAGGTATGAATTTGTATGCAATTTATTTTCTTTTTAATTTCTCAATATATTTAAATCTTCAAAAAATAATTTTCAACTATATTTTCTATTACTAAATTGCAACAAACCTAATTAACATGTATCCTAGAGAAAACACAAACAAGCAGGACAGGAATTCACACCAAACCCAAACTCACAAATGGAAAATAAAAACATGATTATGTCCTTAAGATGGATCCTGATATGGATCTGAAACATTGACAAACAAATGAAAATGTTGTGGCTTCTTCGAATATTTCTAAACAAAAGAGATTGAAATTGATGAAGGGTTAAGCTTTCTTACAACTCTCGCTCATGACTTATCAATTACTAGAGAGCCCTCACAATTTTCACTATCTAGTTCCCTGGAGACCATTATATCTTTTATTACAAAGTGCCTAAGTTCAATTAAGTAATATTTCTGATTACAAGGCTAGAATGTTGAATTTTACAGGGACTGGGTTCGATAAAAAACACTTTAGAGACCTAAAAATTACAAAACAACAGTGGATGACATTGCTCATTAACCGTAAAAGTATATTACAACCACTAGTCACAAAGAGACTCATTTTATGGACCGATGTGCTTACCAACCATTTTTAGAGAATTTGATGGATAGGTGGTTTATGGAGGTGCCTCTTCATTTCCTTGGGAAATTATGGGCATAGTTTATATAGGTATCTTCATCAACTACTTTGAAATTGGATAATTCCAAGGGATGGGTCATGGGTCTACAAATGATAGACAAAATGCTAGGCATGACCCAATGATAGGTCCTCATCCACCTAGGAAAAGGCCTAATACCCTTCCATAACATCCTCACTTCAGAGAAAGCATCATCCATAAACATGGATATATATCTTTCTCCACTTGGAACCTATTGAAGAACAACAGGTTTACAACATTATCTTGCCATGAGATACTTACAAGTCATGTTCAGAGAGCGGTTGGTACTTCAAGATTTCCAGTAGATCTCATTTAGGAGAGGACAAATAGACATAACGGGCATTGCTATGACCCTCCAATATGTTTAAATTATGGGTAAACATGTCATGGGTTTACATAGGAAAATAGATATGAAATTTTCATGGAGAAAGTTATTATCTTGACCATCTATGTGCTCCTTATTCATTATGTGTATTGTATATATATATAGGATGTTTGTAGTTGTTCCACTTAGATAGTAGATCCTCAACGCCTATAAATGCGTCAATTCCCGTTTTCACCATTAATATAGCAGTAACAAGTTTTAAAATTCATATATCTATATGTACACACATGTAAATTTTAAACATTGTATTCCCAAACTCATGTCCACAAGATATTACATTACCTTTTCAAATACAAGTATTGATTTCTCTCTTCTATCTCGACACACTAAATATTGAACACGTCTTTTTAATTTTAACATATCTTTAGTGTCTTTCTTACAGTAACAATCCTTAACATTAGTTATACTACTCAATAACTCATGTCCACAAGATATTACATTACCTTTTCAAATACAAGTATTGATTTCTCTTTTCTATCTCGACACACTAAATATTGAACACGTCTTTTTAATTTTAACATATCTTTAGTGTCTTTCTTACAGTAACAATCCTTAACATTAGTTATACTACTCAATTCATTAAATAAAAAGGATTATAAATTTTTCAATCCATTTTCTCATTTCTTGATTATTTAGGATTTTGCCATGTTTATCATTACATTAACTTATCCTGGAATATGTTCTATATTTTAACTAAACTCCTTATTGAATCCATTCTCTTTGAAACAAGTATGCACACAATCAATGCATGAGAGATTTAAAATAGTTTCTTTAGTCAATAACTTCATGAGTAATAGTCATATTTAAACAATGAAATATGGTAATTATACAGAAACTTCATAAATGATCCTCATATTTAAACAATGACATATGGTATCCATATTATTATATTAAACATGCAATTCCTTATAACTAATGAAAATTATTGAGTAACGAGATATGGTAATATGGGGAAGGCAAAATTGTTTGAAGCACGGACCCAAACGATAGATTTAATGAGTTCTTGCATTCGCATTTATTTTCCTATAAGGTAGTTTCAACTCTGAATCAAGCCCAACGTTAGTCTATCTTTACCACCAATCATTTCTTATGTAAATAACAACTTTATGACAATAATACTTATCTATATGCATAAGATTTCATAATTGTTCATTAGTGAAGTATATAAATCTTTCAAAACTACATTTCCAAGGTTTTGAAAACCTTTTTAATCATATAAGAACATGATCCACCTTGGTGAATGTCCAACTTCTTACAAGATCTCAATCATGCATACTAATTCATTTCAAAACCAACTTCTTTGAAGCTCTCAATCATATATACTAATTCGTTTCAAAATCTCTCAATTATGTATACTAATTCATTTCAAAACCATTCATATTTAATCACAAGTTATTTAATATAATTTATATACTTAAAATAAGTTTTTATAATTTATGCACTTAGAATAAATTCTTAAAATAAATTCTTGAACTATACTTCCATATTACTATACATATTACTATAAGCATGGACTACTTACATATAATCCATATCCAATCTTCATTTGAACCAAGTCATATCCAATCTTGATTTGCACCAAGTCACTAGTACCATTTCGTAACAATCTTCATGCTATTCATAAACTTAATATTCCTCATTCTATTCTAATCATACATGTTATACTCTTACTATATTAACCCAATTGTTTTGTTTCTTACAAAGGACATAATAGATTATTCACTTTACTGATGAATAATACTATACAATTTTAATGGATATTCGATACCTCAAATCACTTCATATCTTTTCAAGGTTTTAAACCATTTTAATAAGATTTATCCCTAGAGTGGACTTTATTGTTGGAGGTGTGGATTTATCTTTAGAGTTGATTTTTAGAGTGGATTTTTATTGGTGGAGGTGTGTTGTATCCTTTGAAGGTAGAAAATGTAATCATGTATACAATGTTGTTTGTAGTGTAAGAACAATGAATGTTTACTAATATTTTTAATTTTTATTGAAAATCATGTACACAATACTATTTGTAGCTTAAAAATGATGAGTGTTTATCAATATTTTCAATTTTCATTAAAAATATAGATGTATCTTTTCATTTATAAATATCCTAAAACTTACATCTATAAGTTCATTAATTTCATTTTCTATGCATTTGTTTTAAGGTAGACAACATTATATAGAGACATATTTCGAATCACCAAGAAAAAATACAAAATATTTATGCTTCCTTCACCATACCATCTATGGTTACTACTCCACCTATAGATTTTTGAAATATGGAATACATCCTTAAGGTTTCCTACCTTAATAGAGCCATAATCTACATATTCTTTAAATGTATAACATCCATGAAATATATACATACATATAGATATATATTACTTTTGTTGATTTCTTATATGCTCTTAGTATTATACTATGTTATGAAGGTAAAAGAAAAAGAAATAATAGAAATGCATTATTTTTTTATTATAAAACATACATTATTAGCTCTAACACATAAAAACAAATTAGTGTACACTAATTCTTTTACCATAATAATTATTATCCTTAACACATCAAAAAATAGTGTACACTAATTCATTTACAATAATAGGAAACAACAATAAGGTTGGTTTATTAGGCCCTAGAATGTAACATGTTCTTTGATACCATAGGTAGTGTAGCGCCCTTAGAAACACTAGTTAATTACAAACAAACAAAAAAAAGTGAATTAAAAAAAAAGTCCACTCAAACATAAATATATTCACTATGTATCGTAACTTTCATAGATACTAATTAAACATATTCTTCTATCACACCATTAGCATACTTCACTGCATAAACTCAATAGCCACTAAATCATGTAACATTTTGTTTTATTCCTCTCCATAAATGGACATAATATCATATCAAGTGGCATCTCGAAAAAATCAACATAAGATATTAGTATCATCTTAACATGTTTTCATAATAATTACACATTCTCTATCTCATGCATTCTTTCCATTCTCAAGAAAGATGAATACTATTCAATTGAGACATGGATGCAAGAGATATTTCATTCCAAGGCATAATAGAATTCATAATCAATTAAGTAACAAGTTTAGAATATCTCTCTTCAACAATCAAATACCATTTTTAATATCTCAATCCTTATTATGCGAATGCAATGTTATAGTCCTAGTTGAATAACATTGTTCCCTCAATGTGGTAGATTTATAATGATTCTTAACTTCCTTCTTAAATTGAAAACAAATTACTAAATAGTATTACAATCATAATATACTAAGTTGATATGACTTCAAATGTAGGTTTGAGATTGATTATTGTGAACGAATCTCATTCAAGCATACTTTCATAAATTGTATACTTATTTTTTGTTTCCTTCTATAAAATAAACTCACATAAAAAGGGATGAGTTAACTTAATGTTGCTAAAAGATGAATTCATATAATAAAATAATAATGCACTACAATATTTAATACTTCTTAGAATACATCATTGTTACATTTTATTTTTTTTTCTAATTTCAACATCTTAATTTTACCAAAAGCAATCCAAAAGTGCAATACATGTATCTTATATCTTCTTTTTCATTCAAATGCAAAAATGAAAACAACTTTTTTTGTCATGATCAAACCTATCATGAATGCTATCACTATAAGCACATCCTTAATATATACAAACTTAGAAATATATGATTGAATGTTTTTTTTAAGAGAATGGAACCTGAAAATAGCCCTACACCTAGAATGAATAATGTTGGAGAAAAAGTAATAAAATAATAATAAAATTACTTCCTAAATAAAAATAAAAATGAGACTCTTCCATATCAAATAGGAGGCTACAAATATATCAAAGGGAATTCTTAATAAATCTTATATTAAACATTTACAAATTACAACTATCTATACTGACCAGTAATATTGAGAAAAAAACATAAAAAACTCCATTTTAATTCTCTTCAAAACCTAATTTTATGATTTTTCTGACAGACATGCCCCTAAGAGAAATGTTCATGGGATATATTATGACAACATGGATGAAATGTTCATCGGATATATTATGACAACATGGATGAAAGGTGTACACATTTGAAAGTGCATGCAAGTTTATCTTCTACAAGGTATGTGCATGCAAGTTTATCTTCTACAAGGTATATGCATCTCTAAATCCCACACAAAAATATTATCAAATCACTTCTATAAAAATTATCAATCATTCAAATAGGATGGAATTGTATAGATATGTTTAATATAGTTATAATACTAAACTAAATGGCTTTATACAAGGAATCCACATTTTCCAAACAATGATATTCTATTTACTAATATAGTGAAACCAAACCAAACGAGGGAATTCTAAACAACGAAGAAATGTAAAATATTTTTTACAAATCGTCACTGTTTAAAAAATGTAAAATAACTTTGACAAATCATCATGTGTTTTATAATTAGGTATCCTTATTTTATTTTTTGCTTCAATATGGTTCCAAGATATGTTCAAATAATTATTTCCAATTTCCAACGTGTGAATAATATGAAATCTTATTGGTTAACCACCTTATCATATCTTAAGGGTACTTCTCTTACCATATCTTAAGGGTATTCCTCCTACCTTGAACCCCATATATGACATTTCTACTTCACTAATACATTTTGTAGCTACTAAAGAGTTTTGGAGTCTCCACTAGTAAACAAAAATTCATCATGAATAATCAAAATCAATACCATATTCTCCATCATTTCACCGTGAAAAATAAAACAACCATATAAAATTAGTACCCACCCTCCCTCTCTTTTAATAGTACTTAAGAAAATGACACATGTCTTTTTAGGTAAAAATTTTAATTAATAATTTATTAATATTTTTATTATTCACCCAAAGAGTTGTCTTTTTCTTGCATAACTAGAATTTCTCATTAACTTGAATGCATATTATTGACTCAATTGAATGCATATTATTGACTCAATTTACAATTACCTTTTCTATTTTTACTCATTTATATTATATCTTAGCTTTTTTAATTCTTTTGGTATGTACATATGTTAATTAACTTTTAAATAAATAAAACCTTTAAAATAAAATATGGATAATTTTAGCTAATGCATGTGTCTTAGTGATTGATTTCCATTTTAAACAATGGAAAACATTAAAAATTCATAATTATCTTAAAGCATGTAAATCTTTTGAATATTAATAATTGTTAAAATGAAAAATATAAAATGTTTGACAATAATTTTTTTTTGACAATATTCAAATTCTTAAATAGTGTGTATAGTTTGTAGTAGATTTTGGTGGTTTTGGAGTAAAATAATTTTATGGTATATAATTTATGTAAATAGTTTTTAAGAAAAAAATAAAAATTGGAAAATAATATTTTGGAAAAATTTATTAAATTTTTTTATGGTAACACAATTTACTACTATTATATTATTAATAAAATTTCTTTTAAAAATAAAATATTTAACAAATTAAAAAATTAATCATGTGAAGATTACCCTTAAGATAAAAATAAAAATGATATCACAATAATTTTATATTAACCTTCAAATAAATGGAACTAACACAGAAATAAAACAAATAAAATTAATACCACAACTTCTTTTTCAAACACCATGAAATAAATAATAATGATAATACAAATATTTAGATTAATAGATATACACTTATTGATAATGGATATCATTAATAATATTTTAACTTACACTTATTGATAATGGACACCGTCAATAATCTTTTAACTTACACTTATTGATAATGGACACCATTAATAATCTTTTAACTTAAAATCTTAGTATGATAACTAAGCATTAAAAATGCTAGGCATATTCTTACTTTAGCAAGTCAAGTTGTGTCTTTTGAAAATCGGAGAGGCGTGATTCCATGTTATATCATGAATACAATTTATCCACATACTCACAAACAATGTAGAGAAATTATAAGAAATGATGGTACTTAGTAGAGATTCATCTTGACTTCCTGTCTATTCAAATAGAGTACACACCTATATGTAATTTGGGATGGGATTTTATTAAATGTATATAGAAATTAATAAATAAATTTTAATCTATTTTAATGTGGGCCATAAAATTATTATAAATCTTAGAAATAAATTGATTGAAAATTAAATTTGATTTTTATGTAAAATAGCAATTAATATTTATATTAAATTTTGTTTTCCCCATTTAATACAAGAGATCGGATTTAGTTTCTTTTTACATTAAAACTATAATATCTTAGTTAATGGTTTCAGTTAGAGTAATGAATTAGCAACAACCACTTTATAAAAGTGGTTTAAAGTGGTTGATATATACTGATGGGCGTTATTAGTTTGGAAAGGTTAAAAATGACTTTTATAAAGTGGTTATTGCTAGTTAGTATTTATATCTTTGTGATGACTCTGGATTAAGCACTTTATGTTTTCAATAAATGCAAAGTGTATTAAGTTTTAAATCTCAGAAGACTTTCAATAAATCAGAAAATGGTTGGTGAAATTTGTGATCTTCCATGGATAGCAACCTGCCATATTGACATAAGTAAATACATTTCTTCCACCCTATAAACATACCAAAAAATTACCCACAACACTTATATACCAATAAAATACCACTCCCTAAATAATTTACTCAAACCCTAGTATGACTTCTTTCTATCACCAATTTTTTTTATTTCTTTTATCAAGGAAATATTGTGTTTACTAACTTCAACCAATATTTCCAAAGATAGTTTTGGGAGGGATTAGTTACACTTCTTTAATTAAACAATAAAATGATCATTTTGAAAGGTTATAGGAGATATGTTCTAATATTTTGATGGAATTTTGTTTTCCTTGTTGAATCACAATCACAAATTTTTCCTATGCATATGTATCAAGGATTTTCTTATCATACTCGATAGAGCATGGTTTTTCATTAAATATAAAGTAACCCCCTTATAGGTGGGTTAGGTAGGTTAACAACCAATCCTCTCAACCACTAAAATTAAACCTAATTAACATATATAATAGAAGACACTATTAATAAAGTATTAATAGATTAAAAGTCACAAATCTTAAAATAAAATAAAAAATTGATATATAAAAACATTTTTAACATTTACTCATTAAATAAATAGAATTAACATGAAAATATTTTTCAACATTCTTCTATATGAATCATGAAATAAATAAAATCAACACTACATAATATAATTTACTACTATTATATTCTTAATAAAATTTCTTTTAAAAATAAAAATATTTAACAAATTAAAAAATTAATCATCTTAAGATTACCATTAAAATATAAATAAAAATAATATCACAATATGTTTATATTAACCTTCAAATAAATAGAACTAACACCGAAATATTAATAA
>SNQJ01S0108560.1:7373-22083 GCA_010110895.2 Picea sitchensis
CTCCCCTCAATCGTTCAATGGCAACTTCCTTGCACTTATCCTTCGATGAATTCGAAGGCCTACTCCTCCTGAGGTTGTTCTCAACTTCTTAAGTCCTTTTGAGAACTTCTTGCGCGCACCCCTTGCGACAATTCTTCAATAACTCTAAGTGCTGAAATCCTTGACTCTGCGCACTCCCGCAACAACTGTCTTTCACTACTTTTCTCAGAATCGCAATTCTGAGACTTCTTCTGCAGCCTGCGCACTCCTTGCACGGCTTCCACAACTCACTTCCACTTCTGAGTGAATGAGAACAAGAGTTAAACTACTGAGCCTCATCAACGCACTCCATGCAGATGAATTCAACTGCACCCTTTGCAGGAATCTCCTAGCTCAGATAGAGAAACAATTGAAACTTATTCCTCCCCTCTTTCAGACTTCAATTTCAAAACATGAAACTCTATGCACATCATATACAAAGCAAATGCATACCCAGAAAACAAACATTCATAAGCATAACATCAACACACAGAGAATATACACATAACCATGGATTTGAATCAAAGCTTTCTTCTATTAATTCAATATCTGTACATGGAATTTCTCTACACAGTTCTCTGCTTTCTCTTCTCTTCTTGCTCCTGAATGAATGAATCCTCTCATCTAATCTTACAATAATACAAAGAGGGTGTCTATATCTGTTTTCCCTCTCGAACTCTAAACTATCAAATCTAGTCTTAACTATTCTATCTACCATCATTAACTATTTTAAATGCCTCATCTACCTAAGGACGAGAGCTATCCGCTCAAGGTCCATTACAATACAAGTGCGTCGTCTCTTAAATGGCTCATTTAAGATTTGCGCAACAATCCCAAAGTGTTTTCAAAATTTTGGTGCTGTCTTATCCAGCTGTCTTCCACTCCATGCTGGCTCGCTTGATGAGTTGGTGATGCTCCTGCATCAGAAAATAACTCTTTTATTCAATATGAAGATCATAAAGATTACAACGTTCTTATCGGCAAACACTCTATGAACTAGGTTCAGGATCCTGTTATTGCTACTCCAAGTGCATCTTTCCCATGCTTGCCTCTCACAACCAACTGATCTCTTTGGGAAAAGGGAAAGGGTTGTATAAGGAAAAATGGATGGAGGGGAATGCTGAGGCAAATTCTCAGAAAGGGCTGCAAAACTTGGGCTAGAAGGGGAAGGGATTTTGGAAGAGTTTACTTGTTCTCTTGCTTGTCATTGTAAATGGGACCCCAAGACCTTTTTTTATATGAGAAAAAGATGGTTATTCAGTTTGGGGATGGGATACAATGGGTGAAATGGTTGGGAAACCCTCAATAGCCTGTAAACTCCGCCGAATTCCTTGCAATTATATATTTTTTGCAACTTTTGGAGGTAAATGTGGGCTATCTAGCATGGAATTCGTGTATGTATGTGGGTTGTCTATTATGAAACAAGTGTGTGTACGCGGGCTATAGTTTAGCAGGGTGTGTACATGTTCCAAAAAATGGTTTTTTAAGAAGGATCCTCTACAGTAAATTGGAAAATTGTGTAAGTGGAAAGGCCAATGCCATGTATGTATAGGTAGGGAATTTTTGGACTATAACATATGCCCCCTAATGTGTGAGGTCAGAAGAGAAACTGATGGCCGAAATACATTACAATATCTTTACCGGTGAGAAGGCACAGAGTCGAGTGATCCCGGGACCAGAGTTTGGGAGGTGCCATCTAAAAAACAATAATAATCTCTCCGAGGCGGGCATACCCATGCTCAGGATGAAGTAATCATGGATGCCAATCAAGTACATTGCAGATCCATGTTATATAAATGTCTATATAAAGTATATCCACGAGCAATACATAATGAATCTACATCAAAATCAATTGATGATATTTAAGTACAATATAATATGCGTCTTTAAGAAGCATTGATGCCTATGGCTAGAGATGAGGAATTCATAGCTCGAGAAACAACTTCAAGATCTTCATCAGCTTAGGGAAGAGTACAATGGGATTGTAAGACTCACTACTCTGAGGTCTTCAACATGCCATCAGGGAAAGACTGGAGGATCTCGATTATCAGGCACAAGAATCCTTTGATTTTGAATCCAAACTTGACTGGACTCTCAGGATGACCGACTCATGAAAGTCAAGAGACAAACCATAGAATGATCGACTCAGGTTGGATAAAACTTCCCTTGGACACAAGCACGGAAAATGATGAGACTCAGGCAACGTAATATTGACATAAGTCCATTGTACAAGAGGCATCACAAACTCTCCATATGTTTGGAAGAGTAACCAAACAGAGGAGGACACAACTCTATGTAGCGAGAACAACTTCCTAAGGTCATACTAGATCCCAATGCTTGGTGAATCAAACAGAAGGATGTGCTTTGTTTAAGGGAGACTATCTTTCTTCCGAATAAATGAGAATGTATATCTCATCCCCTCTTTTTGGAATATTTGATTTTTTTTTGTCTTTTTCAAAATTTTAACGAGCTTGAAAAAGAATGAAAGAATGCTACATTACAAAGGAGGAATGAGTGTCGTGGGCAAGCAAAATGGTTCCAAGTGCATGGAACATACTGATGCTTAGTACAAGGAGACATGTGCAGGATAAGTATACTCGAGAAAATTCCTCCATGGGTCAAGGTGTCAAATTGCAAGGGAAAAAATGTTGCAAGGCTTGCATTTAAGGAATTGTTTGAAGGTTCAGTTGATAGCAACATGGAGCCGACATTAGGCCAAAGACACAAGGATGAGACATGTGATGCGATTAAGTATGACACAACAAGACTCCTTCCATGTGAATTTTTACGAGCCCAGAGAAGGTAAGATCGATGGTTTTTCATGTTTAGAGAGTCTGAAAAAAAAGATAAAAGAAGACTCCAAGGAATTCCTTTTTTGTAACTAGTCCAGTCGTTTCGAAAAAGGGTTAAACGTATACCAAAAGGAATTCTCTTCAAAACCATTTTAACAAATGTGATTGAGACAAGATCACTTGGCTATCTTTTCAATTTTAAGGAGTCTTAAAAGATCTTAACTATGGACTCACAAAAATTTTCTAAGTTTAGTCTCCTTAGTTTGAAAAAGTATAAAATATAACTTAGGAGAACTCTCCCGGTGAGACAAGTCTCTCGAGGCATACCTTTTTCCTGGATAATCTATTGGCCGGAAAAAGGGTTAAACTTATGCCAAATAGATATTCCTTCTAGACCAATTAACGAGTGTGAAAGGAACAAGGTCACTCGACAATCTTTTCATATTTAGGGAGTCTGAAAAGAGCTTAACTATGGACTCTGAGGGGGTTCCTTTTTCACAAGTAATCTCCAAGGCCCGAAAAAGAGATAAACCAAAACCAAGGAGAATGTTCCTTTTTTCGAAAATTTGGTCCCCATGCCCGGAAAAGTGTTAAAATTACGCCTAATAATACTTTCCTAGTGAACCGAAGTTCCTAGGGCACAACTTTATTCGTAAATTAACCATTTGGACCGAAAAAAGGGATAAACTACCACCCGACCAGGATGTGCCTTTAGGTTTGAGTTTGGTGATTGTGAAGGGAAACAAGATCTCTTGACAATCTTTTCAATTTTAGAGAGTGCATGAAAAGGGCTTACAAGAAGACTCCAAGGGGGCTTCTTTCTTAAGTAATCTCTAAACGAGATTGAAAAGAAAAAATAATCTCTCATTAGATATTGCTTTCAAAGTTTAAGCTGAGCTTGAAATACATAAACTATGCTCATAGGGAGTCCCATGGGAAAGGCCGGAAAATATGAAGAATAATGAGGCTTCAAAATGTAATCATGGTGGGACTAAAAGGAATCCAAAGCCTATAGAATACTTGACATGGGCACCAAATGGAAACAAGGTTCTAACTAGGATGGCCATGGAAGGAAGGCTCTACCACATAAAGTAAGACACACTTATCAACAAGAAAGGTTAGTGTCACAATTGGTGGGGGTCGATCCTAAGACCAAATGAGCCAAGAAATAGGATAATGCAAAAATGTAAGTAGGGAAAATCTAACCTATATGTGGTTTAGATTAATGTCCAATGCTTGTGAGCCAGATCGATAAGATGAATAAATGTCCAAGAAAAATGTCTCCAAGATCTTGTATATAAAGCCAATAACACTCATCCAAAATTTAATAGATCCAATATAGATAGAAACTTCTGAAAATAATAGGTGCTATTGAATACAAAACTTTAGAAACAACAAACCTAGATTGTAAAATATGTACAAGGTACCACCACACAACTATACAGGCTCAATGCATGAATGCTTGGTTTAGGTAGAGGAGCCCTTCTGGGATCCAACCAAGAGTCTCTTAGATGAAATCCAGCACAGAAGTCTCCCCCAAAAGGGAAGGAAACATAAACCATGGTGTAATTCTTTCCAAGGTATAGAGACCATAGTCACGGCTTCAAGGATAGCTTCGTTGGAAGGCAATTCAAAATATGAGAAATCCATTGAATAGGGAGATTGACGGTCCTAAAGGGAGAATTAAATGACCCATTATTCCATATGATGATACTGGAGGTTCTAGCGAGTTTGTGAGAGTCTATCAATGATGCATCAAAAGCATGAGGGCTTGAGGATCTAAAAACAATGAGATCATACTCAAAAGAGCTTCGAGATCACTTGGAACAGAGTGGGAAGCAGGAACTCCCACAACCCATTGGATAAATCGATGGATCAATTGCTGAGACCAAATCTCGAGAAGGCAAACATGAATGAACAAGTTCCTTCTCATGAGAAATTGAAAACCGAGGATATGACACCACATAATTTACTTGTGGCCGGGTAGAGTCTACACGAACACTAAAAACATATAAAGGGGCATCCTAAACTAATGTCGAGGTGGGATGGTGATTATCATATGTTAGTTTGTCGATAGTGACAATGCTTCCAATGTGAGGAAAATGCATGACCCAGAGGAAGAGCATGAACCACCACTTAACATTCATAGCATATACATAATCCAGCAGAAAGTCATATGTTAATCTAGGGCCTTGAACCACTATAACATAAAAAAGGAAAATATTACCACCTAATGAGATAGGCCCGAGGAAGAGTCCCCAAATATTCACTGGGACATTTGTCAAAATCCAACAACTCATGCACATTAGTTACAATCTCGGGAGAACCAAGATTTCCAAGTTGAGGGAGGATAAAATACTGCGGAGAGGCTCCACTTCATCCACAATACATTGGTAAAATGATTTTTGAGTTTACTTCATATATTTTGAATGGGTGTAGAAGAAGGAATATGAGGTTCAACAATGTCATTCAATCAAAGGAAACCATCTTAAGGCTTGGGGTGTACTCAAAGTGTGTGAAATTCTCCTTTGTTTTGAAAGTACTGAACCGGAAATGCTAAAAACATATTCGGTAGACACATCCCTCCCCACGAGAAGAGTGGGATCAATAGAATATTTCATGACATGATCACTTTGGTAGACTCGACCTCTACAAGAGAGAGAAATTGGGATCCAATAGAAGATGCATCCCGGTGCGACCACTTTGAGTGAACTCGACCTCCAAGAGAGTGCAGTCATTGAAAGATTGCATCAGCACTGAGAGTTTCTCTCAACCATTGGCTGAATGGGTTGGAAAACATATTACGAAGGCACATCACCCCCAAAGAGGTGGTATCGGTGAGGGATTTCATCTAACACAACCACTTCATATTATTGGCTGAAATAGAACACCGCAACATGGTGCGAGAGGCATCAACCTAAAGAGGTGGGATTGATGAAGATTGCATGAAATATGTGACTTCATCAACCAATGGATGAATGAGAATTTGAGGAAGCCTGAGAAGACTTCGAGTCATAAGAGGATTACTTGGGGGCGGGGACCATAATCTTCGTGCCTTTGGAAGGCTAGTGCATAAATGAGTAAGGTGATCTCCCTTGCAAAGATTACAAGGGAACATGGAATTACGTCCTATCCGTCTAGGTTTCTCATCAACATCCATTCCCCCAATATGACTAGTAGTGGTTGGTTGCTTGTTCTCAACATGAATCACAAAGTTTTTTGACCTATATCCAAAATGACTCACAGAGGTTGGTGATATATCACTCATATGACTCACATTTACGAGACTCATGCCCCCAACATGACTTGCGTGGTTGGTTTCATATCCCACCACAAATTCGAGAGGGTTGGTGGTTGGTTGTGCATGACTCTCATAGGCACAAAACTATTTCTGGTATTGTGTGGTGATGGACTTTTTCCCGGCATGACTTCACGAGAGGTGGGGTATAGTCTTAACTTATGACTTCACGAGAGGTTGAGGACCATATCAACAAACTATCCCTCTTGAATACTTCCGACCAGGAGATGAAGTACTAATGATCAAAAGAATTCACAAAGCGGCCTTCAAGAGAATGAAATTACCTATACCTCCACCCGGCCGGTCCATGGGGTGTCTCCCAAAGTCTGAAGTCTTCCTTAGGTACCCATGGCCTTCTTGATCACATGTGTGTCAACACAATATAATGGAAACTAGGCACTAACTTGTAATCAACAACGATTAGAATTGGGTGGTGTAGAAGCGTGTATAAGACAGCAGGTAGCTAAGCTTTGAAAGATCCTGGGGCACAGAAGTACAATAGGGAAAAAATCACTCTTAGAGTACCTTGGGCAGATCCAAGTGTCTCATAGGTCCCGATATAAGTCGAGGCTAATAGTAGCGCTACACAGTTCACCCCAATACCCCCTCTCCCAGTGGCAGGGTCTTGGGGTGGACATGCATTGTAACAAACTTGACCTGCGTGTTTCACTCCTGTGTGAGGAGAGGAGATTCTCAGATTGAGTAATTACAAGATGAATTTTACACGCCCTAGCATAAACACCTAAGTTAAGTTTTGGTTGGCCTTGGAGATTTTACCTCTCCACACCTAATATAGGTTCCTAGCCTAAGCTATTGGTGAACACTAGAAAAAGTGTTACTAATATATTTTAGATGGTATGTTAGTTTTATGGAAGTTTTTTTTCTTACTCCAAAGACAAAGTGAGGCACATGTTGTTGTTTGGGGCTCTTTAATGAGGAAAATGGTGGGAACATTGGAAAATAAGACTTTAAACTAATTATACAAATGAAAAGAGTTTCAAGCAAAAAGCATGAAAAATCCTTCAAACCTAAAAATGCAATCTTTCTCCTTTCCATGCAAAATGCACGATGCATAATGCAACTTTCGAGTGAAAATAAAGAGAAAATGAAAGGATTTTTCTTTCTTATTTTCCTTTTGAAATGCTTTCAAGATGAGAGAAAACGCTATGGTAATTTCTTTTTCTTTTTCAAATAACAATGCAAAGCAAATGCAAAGAAAGAAAGACCTAAAAAACTAGGTTTTTTTTTTTTTTTTTTTTTTTTTTTTTTTTTTATTGGAAGAAAATATAAAAAGATTCTAAAAGAAACTGTAGAATACAAGAATGATTTTTCTTAAAATTCATGCTAAAAATAAGACAAAAATGCTTGGAAAAAGAGACAATGGGATTTCTTTCACGTTATTTCATAAACAATATGATCCCACAAAGTGTCTAAACCCCAAACAATAGAAGCAGGACTTCGAGGAGACATGGGAACCTAGAGTTTCTTGTAGGATAAGGAAAATATTTTGAAAAATTATTCAAAACCACAGAGACATGTGTTATTACCCGACCAACCTAGCATTATGCTACATGGTCTATGTATGCATGCTGCGGTATGTGCAGCGTCTTTGTATAGAAGGTAGGTACCTCTACAAGGCTGAAAGGAAAAGTTTGGACAAACAACTTGGGAAGGGAATGGTAGGCACTTGGAGGGTGACCAAAGACCCTAAGCCCATTCGAACACTTAGAAGGCTTCAGGAAAAGGAGCCGAGAAATCAAAGAAGTATTATATCCTTGAACCTGAGAGAGACTCCCTAGTGGAGTCATCAATTCTTAGTGGGAGAATCTATTACCCTCTTTGGGTCCAAAGTGGAGACAAAGCACTAACTTCTCTTAAAAGACAGTTTTCTAGTACAGCTACCCCAAAACTATCTATCCAAATGACAAGAGAGAGGAAATTAGTTGTACCTTAGGTCCTTTCGACCGATGTAGACCTCTTTAATAACTGCGGCTTCCTTGTTGGCAGTCCTCCCAAAGCCAACGCAAAACTTGGGAAAACAATGCTACAAATGCTCTGATCTACTTATCACTATTAATGTTCATACATAGACATAGATGCATTAATCAATAAAACATAAAGACACAATGTATTGGGACAAGAAAATAACTCTTTTATTCAATATGAAGATAAAAAGGATTACAACCTTCTTATCGACAAACACTTAGTGAACCAAGTCCAGGCTCCTCTTATTGCTCCAAGTGCATCATTCAAATGTTTTCCTCTCACAGCCAATTGATCTCTTTGAGAAAAGGGAAAGGATTGTATAAGGAGAAAGGGTTGGAGGGAATCTTGAGGCCAAATGTTAGAAAGGGTTGCAAAACTTGGGCTAGAAGGGGAAGGGATTTTGGCTGAGAGTTTACTTGTTCTCTTGCTTGTTGTTGTAAATGGGACTACCTCTCTTTAATATAGAAAAATATATGGTTATTGGTTGGGGCCGAATCTGATGGGTGAAATGGTTGGGAAGCCCTCAATAGTCTGTAAACTCCGTCAAATTCCTTGCAATTATATATTTTTGAAAATTTTGAAATTAATCTGGAGGTTGTCTAGCATGAATCTACAGCATTATGTCTGTATTTGTCTAGTATGAAACTAGCTTGTGTATGTGGGCTATAGTTCAACAGGGCATGTATATGTTCCAAAAAATGATTTTTTAAGGAGAGATCCTCAACAATAATTTGACAAATTATTGTAAGTGGAAGGCCCGATACCATGTTGCATGTATAGAGTAGGACATTTTTTGGACTATAGCAATGCTCACTTCCTTGTTTAAATAATTTATGATGTTTTTCTTGGATTTATGATGATTTGAAGGAATATGACAAGTCCATCTTTCAACATATCATTCCCCTTAAAGAAGGAACAAAGCATGTCAAGCAGAAGTTGAGAACGATAAATCCTAAACTTAAGCCTCTATTAAAAATTGAATTGGACAAATTAAAAAGGGATGGAATAATTGTTCCCATAAGACATTATGAATGGTTGTCAAATCCAGTGGTAGTAAGAAAAAAAGAATGGAGAGATTCTCCTTTGTGTGTATATTAAGGTTTTGAATAGAGCGAGTATAAAAGACAATTATCCACTCTCAAACATGGAGATGTTGCTACAACAAGTCACTGGTTAAACTTTGATGTCCATGCTTGATGGATTTTCTAGATATAATCAAATTAACATTGCTCCTGATGACCAACATAAAATGGATTTTACTTGTCCTTGGGGTACTTATGCTTATCGCAAAATGTTTTTTTGGATTGATTAATGCTGGTGTTACCTTTCAAAGAGAAATGGATCATGCCTTTCAAGATCTAAGTGGAAAGTTCATGGCTGATTATTAGGATGACTTGACCATTCACTCAAAGATTAGAGAATAACATATCAAACAGGGCAAGTCTTTGAATGATGTAGGATATATGGCATATCTTTGAATCACGAGAAGTATTTTTGTTGTATCATAGGGAAAACTTTTGGAGCACATAGTAAGTAAGGAGTGAATTTATATCAATCCAAAAAGAATTAAGTCAATCAATGAGTTGAATTCGCCAACATCACGAATGGAGTCCAATCTTTCTTTGGAAGATAAAGAACAATCTAATCATACATCCTTAGGATGTCATTCCCCATTACAAAAGCATGCTATTTTGAACATGAAAAGTTTTCAACATTTAGCTATTATCTCATATGAATAAATATTTGCAAGTTGAAGCCACCCTTCCTTAACCCCCTCTCCTTAACTAAGGGAGGCATATGCACTTGGCAGAATCAATTACACCCTTCACTTTTTAAGATGTAGAAATTTCTTATTCTATTTTGAAAAGAATGGAGACTACGACTTTCACATTGAAATATTCTCTATGGTCTCAAGGCATGGGAGGGGGTAAAGAAGCAGAGATGAGACAAATTATTAAATATTGATGCAAGTAGAGTTTGTGAAAACATCTGGCTCTCTTAGTAGATAGATTAAAAATTACAATTGTTGTACCTGCTGATGACAAAAGGTAATCAAGGTGAGGAGGTGGTTAATAAACAAAGGTGGTGGTCAACTTTTCAATGGCACATTCTCCATGGAGAGATTTTGAAGCACATTTATTAAACCCATGCATTAAGTTAAGAGGGAGAGACCGACCTCTTCTTATGGGGCCTCGACATAGATCAAAATACAACTCATGTTTCTTATTCTTGAGCTTTTGGAGAGGAGACTAGATAGAGTTCTTATGTTTGTTTGTTGGATGGAAAAATTGTTGTAGTTTTGTCTACATTTTCTTTCTTACTCGAGTCGGTTCCTAGGTACCCTTGATAGCTTTCCGATTCATGGAAATGAGTTTTCCATAGCGACATCCTATATTAAAAAAAGTAGATATATACATATATAAAGGGGTGTCTCCGTTTTGGCCAACAATGGCTTATGGGGTGCAAGTTACCTAGGGTAAGGAGTGGAAATTGAAGTTGTTCATAGAGAGATAATCATATTGAAATCTAGGGACTTTGTACAAAGGATGTATACAATGTCATATATCTACATTTCATACTGGGCTTGGAAAAGGAGGAAGGTGGAAGTGTTGTTTTCCATGGCCAGCACGTATCCATGCAACATCATATATTGCGTAGTATGACACCATGTAGAGATGCGATTGAGCCCATCTGTATTCAAAATGACTACTGGTATGATTGAATATGCACATATAATTCATAGAGCTCTTAGAAATTCTTATTTATTTCTTTTACACTGGACAAGATCAACGTAGAGATGCGAGTTTGGTCGAGCCTCAATCTCTTCTACATGTACCTAGGATCAGAAAGAGAAAACGTCCGGCAATGGCATATACTAACACTATTATAGAAGGCACCATACAAAGTAGAGTAGTAACTAAGTGGATAAACTCTCATTGGACTTAGTAAACGTTCTCTATGGTGATATCATATATAAATGTTTTTATGTGTAAGATAAAGTATCTCACTAGTTGAACTTTCCTTCTCTATGGCTATTCAACCCATGGAGAGCTAGATACATAGAGAGTGTTCATTGAAATGTAGAGATGCACTGGAAAACCTGTTTCTTTATCTTGTGGACATATGGGAAGCTAAATCAGGTTCAAGGTAAGGTTGCATAGACTCAAAATTTGATTAGGCAAGGAAGGATTGCTTGTTCGCATCAGGAAAGGAAGGAAGTAGATATGTGCCTTAAACCTATTTATCTTTGTCAACTTCTGTATGAAAGTATTGTATGTGAAAACTTCGATATGAAAGTATTATAAGTACTAGAAGCAACCTTGTTGTTTCATTGTTGTTGAGTAGCGGTGCATCGCCACTTTTATCTAAGGGGCCAGTTGCACTCTCCAGGGACTTGCAAATTTTTATTCATCGAAGTAGATATGCGATCTCATTTCTTTCTAGCACTGCCTGGGAGACTTTGGAGGTTTTGGAGTTCAAACGAATTTTTCCTGGGGAATTCTATTTTTCAAATCCAGTTAAATGTCTTTATGTCTAATCATATATTATTTATGTTTAGACAATGTTACTAGTGGATGAGACTTGCTATTGGTTGACCAGTTAGCTCAGCAGTAAGGTCGAAGCGACAGTAAGTTGGCAAGGTGTAGATCAACGAGCGTTCAGTAAGGTGGCGGGGGATCAACAAGCATTTTTAAATCATAAAGTAAATAAAAGATAGGTTTATATCAGTTCTCAGGTCCAATTTTTCTTTCCCACCATGTTTGATTTCCTTGCTCCAGGGCATGATGATTCTCTTTCTGGGGCCCTCTTTCTATTATCTTTGTCACAATTTGGGAGTGAGTCCTTCTGTATAAAGACAACACCCCAATAATTTTAGAACAAATTACTTTGGATCATAATCACCACCGACAAGGGGGATTGAAAAAAGGTCATGTAGAAGAACACCATTATGTAGCCTTAGTTCACAACTATAAGAGCCTTTGAGTTGTTGTCTCCATGCAATAAGCCTTAAGAACTAATATTAGTCCATGCTTTAATGAAAATTTTGTTCCATGGGCACTTTACTTGGTTTCTTACTTTCTTCAAGTTGAAACGAGAGGTAACTTCTTTATCTTCTCCTTCCTCTTGACAGGGATTCTTCTAACATGTATTGTTTGGAGTAGGAGCTAGGGTGCACCTCACAGACTGGTTGACTTGGCAGACTTCCTTTTTTCTCTCTTTTGTTGGCAACTTTAATTCAATTTGTATATCATCTGATGGGGGCATAGGAGAATGGCATGATAACAGGCATAGATCCCATTGCAAGAAAACCCCATTCACTTCCTACCCGAAGGATGCACATAGCGTTGGATGTTCCCATGTTGTAGTTTATTAGGAGGTTCAAGTGGGAGTTAAGTTTCTTATTTATTTGTAAACGTATGTATGCAACATCATATATCGACGTCTTCTTTTTTTGTTACAATTGAACTCTGGGGCTATGGCCTTAGGGCATGGGAGTAATAAAGAATGCTAATAACCTTGCTGACCTTACCTTATAGCAACAAAGAGACTGGAACTTCCATGAAACCTAGCCAATGGAGGTGATAAGGCCTTTATAAAAAAGGAATAGTTAAACGTATCGATGCGTGTATCGTATATAGCCTTCGTTCTAATGATAAGGGGTTTTGTTGGAACTTATTCTCCTTTAACTCACCATACATAGAGTCCCGCACTAAGGCTCTGTAAGAACAAAGAGTAGAGAGAAGAGCTAGAAGTAGTTAGCTTTGTATGTACCCACACACACCTTTTGGAAAAAGTTTGTGCTTTTATCTGCATTGAAATTCATCGTTACAGAGACTCTACTTTTTTTATTGAATAACGCTATAACCCATGTAGACAGAAAGTTGTCTTTCACACTAAGGCTTGAACAACTTTATGGAACTTATGTAAGGAAACACTCTATATTTATTCTTCTCTTCTCTCTTTTGAACAAGAATGGAGACACAACCTAGCAAGCCTCTTCGCTAGAGAGAAACAACTTAGAGGGCACAAGTGAAAGTAAATGCTCTTACTCTAGAGAGAAACAACTTAGAGGGCACAAGTGAAAGTAAATGCTCTTACTAACTGATATTGGTAAAGAAAAAATATAATTTTTCTTTAAGGTTAAATGTCTATATGCAATATCATTTATTAACACATATATATACAATTTCATGTAGAAATGCAATTATAATATAAGCTCTCTCCTCAAAAGGTATAGTTGAGTAAACTGAGACAATTTACTTCTATTCTATTTGTGCGGAGATTTGTACCATATTATGCAAACATTGTAAATCCCATTAATATTTTGTTGAAAAAAGATCAGAATTTTGAACGGACTCACGAAATCCAATCAACCTTTATTAAAAACAAGCATGCGATCAGCATTTCCAGAGTGCTTGTCAGCCCAAATTTTGATCAAGATTTCATAATATATTCATTTTATTCAGATGAAACTGTTGCCTCAATACTCACACAAATAAACCTCAAAGGAGAAGAAATGCCAATAAGTTTCATGAGTAAGACTCTACATGACTATGAATTGAAATATTTAGAGATAGAGAAGTAAACTCTCTCCTTGGTCAAAGCGGTAAAAAATTTCAGGACTTATATTCTCTCATCTCATGTGATAGCTTATGTACTAACCTCTCTAGTGAATATGTTACTAAATCGACAGTTGAGAGAAGAAAAATGGGCAAACTGGATTGCTAAGATTTAAGAATACGACATTGAGATTAAGCCATTAATAGCAGTAAGAGGAAAAGGATTATGTAAACTGATGACATGGTTTGACATAGTAAATGGGGATATATATATATATATATATATTTCAACAGGGTTTTCATCATCTATATCAGAATGGTACCGAGATATTATCTTTTATCTCAAATTTGGTCAATTTCCAAATGACATGTCTCTGAAAGAAAGAAGGGCATTGAAAATGAAAGCAAATCAACACGTATTGGTGGTTGAAGTCTTGTTTCGCACGAATTTTGATGGAATGTTGTTGAGATGTATTGATTCAACAAAAGCTCAAAAGGTGCTTCAAGAATTTCATGAAGGTGTTTATGGTGGACACTCTGCACCTATGACTACTGCACACTGGGTTATGAAAGATGGTTACTATTGGCCTACTATTTTCAAAGACTCATATTCAATGATTATAAATTTCATCTCTTACCAAAATTTCTTAGGAAAGATGAAAAGAGAAAGAATGCCATTGCAACCTATAATAATTGAGGAACCTTTTGCATAATGGATATTAGATGTCATTGGGCCAATTAATCCAAAGTCTAGTAAGGGTCACTCATATATTCTCACTACCATTGATTATTTCACTAAGTGGCAAGAGGCTGCAAATCTCAAAAAGATTGATTCAGAAGATCTCATCAATTTCCTCAGAGAGAATACCTTATCAGGGTTTGAAGTCCCAGAGAAGTTCACAACATAAAACATGTCAATTTTCATAGGATCAAAGTTCACCAAATTTTGCGGGAAATTTGGTATCATCATGGGGAAATCATCAAACTATTATCCCCAAGGAAATGGTTTGGAAGATTCAACAAATAAAACATTGATCCACATCCTTAAAAAAAAA
>SNQJ01S0108562.1:25995-39408 GCA_010110895.2 Picea sitchensis
CCTCTCCCTTCTTTATTTCACCATCGAAATAGGGTGGTTTGACCTTCTTGAATTCTTCAAGGTTATGGCTCTTGGAATGCTTCCGCTTCTTCCGTTTTCTTTGGGAATAGGAACTAGTCCTGCTGCTAGAAGATCCCTCTGAGTCCCCTGGTTCTTTTCCAAAGGGATAGTCCGATGCTTGTCCCTTATCTCTGGGATGGAATTTTCTCGAGGTTCTCTTCCCAGTGTGGCCACTTAAAAGACCACGTTTATGTATCTCAAGTGGACTTCGACTTTTCTTTGTATGTCGTCAGTCCGCATGACTGGTGTCAGGTTCATGCTGCAGTTGTCTTTATATGTCGAATAAACTCTGCAGTAAGACTGCATTGATTTTTGTTTGATTCTCTTTCTCTTTTATCATCCTCTCGTTGTTGGACTTGCAGCTCTGTAGTTCGACCATGAGGCTCCTCATAGTCTCAGCTAGATCTAGAGGGGTCCCTATCGCTCTCCTTTCGTCAGACTCTTTGTCTCTATTGTGGGAGCCATCCCCCACTTCATGGTGAGTCACCATTCTATGCATCTGCAGTTTCTTGTAGTTGATCTCCTGCTCATGCGCAAAATAAAAATGCTTGTTGTTAGTCAATATTTATATTCATTCATAACCAGTACATAATTCATATTTTTCACATGCACACCCACAATAGGAGTTTTCATTCTTAACTTCGACTTGTGATTAAGGGGGTTAAGATAGAGGGTTACTCCTGTTAAGAGTACTTTGAATGGAGTCTTTGCACAATTCGTTCATGAGCCCAAGTAGGCCAAGTGTTGTAACCATGCTCTGATACCAATTTGTCACACACCCACTACGGTAACTAAGACTTTTCGCCCTTTTTCTCTTTTCTTCCTTCTTTATTGGGGAACAAAATCCCCAAGTTTCTATGGGGCCTGGTGCAAACCCTACCTTCCCTTATCCTTCCCCATGTAATCATTGGCTATGACCACTGGCCTTGCCAGAAAGGCACTTTCGGCTTTCACAATTCAGGGAAATGCGATGCAAGCGTTCCCCTGTTCTCTGTCTTTCGAAGTGTCGAAACCCAAAAAGAAGGGCCTCACTGATCGTCGGATTACTCAATGGCTCAAATTATATCCCGACACTCTACCTTTCGGGGTTTCTCATACCGAAAGACGAGGGGTTCATACCCTTCGGTTCCCCGGGTACTGAAACACCGAAACCCATATATCTACTAAGCTCATTTCGGGGTTTCACAAGTCGGGGTTTCGCGATATGAGAAGACAGGAGGTCTCACACTTGAGTTCCCAGGAGCCGAAACTCTGAAGCCTATCCACTCTGCTCAGCTCATTTCAGGGTTTCATCGAAGTTATGACAATTATAACATTCAAGCTCATTGTTCAATAGGTCAAAGTGATTGTTGAAGCATTGTCTACTCATTGACTGTTTAATATTTGTTAACCTCCTCAGTTGCATGTCTCTAAACTTAATTTAACAATTTGCAATTTGTGGTTGTTTGTTACTTGGTTGTCTCATTCTCTGTTGTGGTAGATATTTATTCCTTGGGTGTCTTGATTGCTCATGTCTAAATCTAAAGGAACAATTTATAGCTTTGTGGCCAAAGTTAGAACAGTAGAAACAATATCCATAGACAAAATCTTTGTACTTGGAAAATGGCTCTCTTCTTTGAGTGGGTCAATTTAATCCATGTTGATGATTTCCTTGAGCAGAGGGTGTATTATTTATTTGTTCTACAGATTCAGTTCTGGCACCTTTTTATTTACTCCTCCTGGGCGACTGATTATCTTATTTTTTTCTATAGGTTTTTTGTTGTCATTGGTTGTATATTTGACAAACTTGATGGATTCTTTGTTTCTTGGCTAACCACTACTTGATCCCTCTTCATAACCCAAACTAGTTTTCAAATTTGGATTCCTTTGCTGATTTAGAATGGTGGCTAATCCTTCTGAGGCTTTGATACTTGACAGATTCTGATGATACAAGGCTTGAAACTTCTCCAACTCTTTCCTAGTTTTCACTACTTCTTGTTCCAGAGCTTCACATCTTTCTTTCTTTTCTGATAACTATTGTTTCAGAATGTCTTCGATTTTCTTTTCCTCTTCTAATTCCACTTTTAGCAGGGCAAAGTCTTCATCGGGTTTTTTACTTCCTTTCTTGAACTGTATCAACAATTGTTTTTTCTTTCTCTTCTTAAGTCTGAGTCTATCAATCTCTTCCAAAGCATTGATCAACTCTCCTTCCAAGTCAACCACAACTTCTTCATCATTAGCATCACTTCCTATGCTTTTATTATCATAATCCTCTTTAGCCATAAGCATGAATTCATTTACCTTATCTTCACAGGAAGAGTCACTATCCGTGTCTTCTAAAGAGTCATCATTGTTTACACATAAAATTTTCTTTTTACCAAATCTCTTGGGTTTGTACTTCTCTAATCCTTTAGAGTTCTAGTCCTTCTGCTTGTGTGGACACTGAGACTCAAAGTGACCTATATTTCCACAGTTAAAACATTTGAGGAGAAACTTGCCTTCGTACTTGCCTGATCCTTTCTTTAGTCTTCTCACAAATTTTTCTTCAATTTCATCAGCTTCATAATCCTCTTTCTTGTCTACTTTAAATGATGCTTCTCTAGTGGTAGATTTATCTTTACTAACCCTCATTTCATAAGAAGTTAGAGTTTCTAGGAGTTGATCAATATACATAGTCTTAATATCATTCAATTCTTCTATTGTAGAAACTTTTGGATTGAATCTATAAAACAAAGATCTTGAGATCTTTTGAACTAGTAACACGTCTTGAATATTCTCACCAAGACCTTTCCATGAATTCAAAATATCCTCAACTCTTAAGAAAAATTTATTAACTGTCTCATCCTCATTCATCTTTAGTTTTTCAAACTGTAATCTATAGGTTTGAAACTTGACATCCTTTACCTTCTCATTACCTTCATAGATGTTAATGAGTTTGTCCCACATTGCTTTGGAAGTTTCTAAGTGCATAACTTTTACAAATTCTGCTTCTACAAGCCCACTCAGAATATCATTCATAGCCTTAGCGTTGAAGCTCAATTCTAGCTTGTCATCCTTGGAAGCTAATACAACTGGCTTTACATAACCAGTCTCTACCACATCCCAGACATATGCACCTAAAGACATTACTTAGGTTCTCATCCTAACTTTCCAGAAGCCAAAGTTTGTTCCATTGAACAGGGCAGCCTTATTGGTTGAAGTTCCTCCATGGCTATTCATGTTTAAGCTCTAGGATCTACCCTTAAATAAAGGGAACTCGATCTGATACCATTTTTTGGACAACTTGGGGGGGAGTGAATTAGTTGTTACCATGCTTAAACAATTATGCTTATTTTAAACTCTTTACAGAGCACTCAATGAAAATCACAATAATGGAGGGAGGTAAGCAATAGAACATTCAACATCAATCACACACATGAAATATACAGAGACATATATTTCTTGAGGAAACCCATAAAGGGTAAAAACCTCTTCTTCTTGATATGATAAGTAATCTTTATTTTCAGTACATTATCATTCTTATGAGCACCAACTCATTGTGAGGCTACCACCTCTATTTTGCAAGCCGCAACTCGCTGAGAGCACCAACTCTCTGGTTTCTCTAGCACCCACTAGAAGGAAGCACCAACTCCCTGGTTTCTCTAGCACCCACTAGAAGGAAGCACCGACTCCCTAAGTGTTCCAAAACCAACTGGATGGAAGCACCAACTTCCAGTCACACAAGAACCGACATGTATAACATAGAACAATAGTTCTCCCTTGTACCACCCTATTTTTTCTGGTTGCAACTAGATGGAATCTACAACTCCCTATGTTCAAGCACCCACTTGAAACTCTGAGGACACCAATCCTCCCTAGCACCTCTCGACCACCTTGAAATATAAATATTTTCCTTTTACAAATTTATCACAGTGATACAAAATTTATCTATGGCTTACCAGTCTCCTCACTATTCTTCTACATTGAACTGCTCTACCTGCATTAGTGTCTCTCTCCTCGTGTCTGTTGGGATTTATGTTCTTCTCTCAGATATGAATTTGTGTTCCTTTCTTCTTATGCACTTCATCTACTACACACTGCATGCTTCTACCCACATGAATCACACTCAACATCAACAACCATCTCTTCTCTGTTTTGCGTTTTTATACTCTCTGTGCACCTTCTGCATCCTTCATGCGCAATACCTCTGCATACTCTTCACAACATCACTGTTCTCCCCTTCAGGTTGTTCACTGCAGCTAGTCCTTGCTACTGCATAGCTCGACATCATGATCACTTCACTTCTCTATTCTACATGATTTTCTCACATCGAGTCATCTCCTGATCATCATGACAACTCTTCAACTTCTCTAGTAATTATGTTGCCTGTGAGTTCATCATCAATGGTCGTTATGCTGAGATTCCTTAGCTTCTCTGGAATTTGAGACTCTTCATATTCTTTGTCAGTTACATTCATTCAACTATGGATTGTTTGGCTTCTAAGACCCTTCCTTCGCGTGACCACCGACAGTGACCAAGCATTTATCCAAGACGCGCTTCCTGATTTCTGTCTAGTGAGCGTTGGCTCCATTTCATGATATGACCTTGGGCTATGAGCTTCATGTGACCAATGGCTGTGACCAAAACCCTATTCGAAAAGGAATTTCGTGATTTCATATTTCGGGTGATCAGCTGCGAGTCACCTTGATTTTCCCAACTCGCGATCTGCGAAGTGGAGCTTAGCAGCAAGCTAGCTCCTCTCTTAAATTTTGCAGATGTAACCTTGGCTATGACCATGGTCCAAGCATTCAAGCACTTCATGTTTCACGAGCTTGTGAACTTTGTTGTGCCTAATCAACGACCCACGACATTCCTCAATCGATGGTTGTGTTCAAATCGTGACTTCGCATGTCGGGTGTTTGAACGTGATCCAACCCTGTTGTTGCTGACTAGATATCTTCCGGAATGGAAGATCTACTGACACCTGTCCTCCTTAATCTATGATCAGGATCTCCTCCATGAGTCCGGCCTTCGAGACTTTCAATTCTCAGACTCTCGTTTTCTCCCAGAGCATTTCACCCAGAGTCCATGATCCAATGACCCGTGTCCCTCTCAGAGCAATGATCGATATCTCCTTCGTGTCTCTGAAATTCAAAGATTTCAATTTTCAAAATCTCGTTCATCCTTCCTTTGCTTTTTCCCATAGATGACAATCCACTGATGTGTGTCCTCTTAAATCCAACGACTATCCTCTGCTCCGGGACTTCAGGTCTTTGGGTGAGTACTGGTGGTAAAACTCTCGAAGCTAGCTCCTCTTTTAGCTTTCGCCGATGTAACCTTGGCTATGACCACGGGCCAAGAATTTGAGTGCTTCATGTTTCATGAGCTTGCAAACTTCGTCATGCCTAATCAATGACCCACGACATTCCTCAATCAATGGTTGTGTTCAAATCACAACTTCGCGTGTCGGGTGTTTGAACGTGAGCCAACCCTATTGGTGATGACTGGATATCTTCTGAAATGGAAGATATGCTGACACCTATCCTCTGCGAGTCTGACCTTCGGGACTTTCAATTATCAGAATCTTGTTTTCTCCTAGAGAATTTCACTCGGAGTCCATGATCCAACAATTCTTGTCCCTCTCAGATCAATGGTCGAGATCTCCTTTGTGTCTCTGGACTTCGGATATTTCAATTCTCAAAGTCTCGTTCATCCTTCCTTTCCTTTTTTCTGGAGATGACAATCCACTGACGTGTGTCCTCCTAAATCCAACGACTATCCTCTGCTCTGAGACTTCAGCCTTCGGGACTTTCAGTCTTTGGGTGAGTACTGGTGGTAAAAATATCGAAGAAAAACTCTCAGAGTGACTTAACTCTTGCGTCACTCGATGATGTGTCATGAGCCGAGAAGCTGCCATGTGTCACTCGGATTTTTGATTTCCACGTAGCTGAAATGATGAATCAACTTGACACTTGTCAATGTCTGATTGTGCCACATGTCCTTGCTGACGTAGTCTGCTGACGTGATCTGCCACATGTCCTTCTCGAATCAATGGTCCTCGTTCTCCCTTTGATTGACGACTGTGATCAAATCATCACTTCGCATGTCAGGAATTTGGATGTGAGTCAACCCTGACTCTCTCGACTTCCGATATTCTGAAATAATGCTTGATAGATCAACAATCCACGATCATCTATGATCCGACAAGCCAGATCATTTCAAAATTTCGCATTTCGTCAAGTTGGAGGACTACTCACCTCCCTTCTTCTCACTTCCAATTTTCTGAATCCTGCTCCAGATCAACGAACCACATCCCTCTATGATCCAATGGTCCAGATCTTATCGAGACTTCACGTTTCATGAAGTTGGAGGACTACTCACCTCCCTTCTCCTGACTCTCGATTTTTCGAAACTTGCTCCAGATCAACGACCCACAACCCTCTATGATCCAACGATCCAGATCTTATCAGGACTTTGTATTTCGTGAATTTGGAGGACAAATCACCTTTGAATTTTCCAGTTTGTGAGTCAGCGAAATGCTGATCTCTCGCCATGTGTCCTCTGGATCCAACAGTTCAGATCTCATTGTGATTTCACATTTAGCGGAGTTGGAGGATGGCTCTCGGCCTTGTCCTCTTCGTAGTTATACTGGATCCTATGGCTGTTGGTACTCGGCGCTCAGATCCAACGGATCATATATGTACTTCTCCTTTGCGCTTCCTCTAGTCACTGGAATCTGATCTAACAGACATTGGGTATTCGGGATTGGTGATCCAACGACCACTGTCGCTCCTCCCCTTGAGCTTTGGATTTCTCAAATATCTAAGTGTCAATGGTTCTGCGAGTCCTGATGACTTTGGGTGTCATCTGCGTTTTTGAGAACGCTATCTCTCCTGAGCGTTGGTAATGGAATTAACCTCGTACCTGACGCACACTTGTGCTCTGTGTTCAACTCTGTGCTATTCCTCTCTGATCCTGGATTGCACACTGTATGCTTCTTCACCTAATCTTACCTTTGATCCTTCTGGAGCCTTGATGTAAGGGATATCATCTATTCATCTCAGAACACTATCTCTCCTGAGCTTTGATCTCTGCATACTATTTGATTCTTCACCTGAGCTTACATTGTTCTTGTTTTTCCATCGATGCTCACTCTGATCTTGCCATCAATGACAAGCACACTCTGCCTATAATCATGCCATCAATAACAAGCACACTCTGCCTGTAATCATGCCATCAATGAAAATCACACTCTGCCTGTAATCATGCCATCGTCACTGTTGTTCTTTCCATCAATGACAAGCATACTCTGCCTGTAAACATGCCAACATTTTCTCCCAGGGAAATAGGCCTCAAACCTTCTATTTTTCTTAGGAAAGTTCTCAAATTGAGTATCGCAAGGTAGTTCAAGGTCATACTCTACTCCAAAGTCAGATGAAACCACTAATAAGTAATTATATTTCTCAAATACATAAAATTCTTGCGTAGGTTTTCAAAAGTTTGCCTACAATGTGTTTTTATTTTTAAAGTGATTTAAACTTTGGGGTTTTGGAGAATGTGGTGTCTACGGGGTGCAATGGAAATTAGATTATACTTTAGTGAGTTTGTCATTTGAGTGTCTTGTGCTTTTAGTCCATACTCAAATTCATTGTAATATATTGAATATAAATAAATAAAGGAAGTTGTGAAACTATCAATCACAATTAACCACACATTTGGAATTTATGTTTGTTGTAGTGATTTTAGAGAATTTGTTTTCTTCATGGTTGATTTTATGTGAATGTCATATCACTAATATGTCACTTTTGAAATTAAAAATTGCTAGAGATATAGAAAAATTTAGCATATGGGGGGCAAAACTGTTGATCACATCATATGTCATACTCTCATAACACTTGGGAGGTATTCGAGGTATACAAATTTAAATATTTCTTTGTTATTTGTCCTAGGAAAGTTGTTTTGCCAATCAATTTGTAGCAGGCATTATTCATCTTTCTCACAACTTAAATAAGGGTCAAGTTCTTCATGGCCATCATTATGTAATCTCATGGTGTAGAATTTTTAAGAAGTAGCCTTGAGAAAAACCCAATGTTGTATTAAAATGAACTCCAATAGCATAAATTAATAGTATATGTTAAATGGATTCTTAGGATGATATGTGATTAAGTTAAGCTTGCAATTAGATTGTATAATTGTAAGGTTGGATGCCACAATAATACATTAATATGGAATATTGATTGTCACATACTTGTGTAGGCTTAGAGACAAAACCAATAAAAGAAAGGAGTTCTCAACAAAACACTCATTTCACCACACTACAAGGAGAACACCTTCTAGAGGATGTTTTTATGGAACCTCCCTTAAAAAATTATCTGTTAGTTGTTTATAGCGGATGCGGGAGACCGAAGGTTTTTGTGGAGGTTTTTTTACTGATGCACCTTTAAGGTACATACACACCAGTGCACACCTAAAACATATGACACTGATTCTTAAATGTTCAAACTCATTGTCATTGTTCATAGTGAAGGTTGTTAGTGGAGGCGGGAAACTAGAGGTTTTTGTGGAGATTTTTTTTATCCATGTGCCTTTTAATCACATACGCACCAATGCGCAACTGAAACATAACACACCTATGCTTATATTTTCAAACACACTGTCATAAGTTATAAAAAAATAGCAAGCACTGATCAAAGTGCACCAGTGCCATTGAATCTTGCGAACCAATGCGTATAACTGTCCTCCAGTGTATCATGGTAGGGTAAATAAAAAAAATTACTATATCCATTTTCATTGTGACACCTCGTCCATTTCTTCAAACTCTCAATAAAGCACTGATGCTCACTCTAATTTCAAATACGCCATGTTTTCGATGCTTCTTGGCAAGTTGGATAGCTCCACCGATAGATTCCACACATTTCCAAATTTTGGAAATTACCATTAATTTTCATTTCCTCTCAATAATGGAACCATGCCTCCTTAGGACATAAGAGTCTAGGTAAATTATTTATTACCTTCCCATTTTCATTTTCATCCGATTAAATTTGAATTTAGCTTGAAAGTTGGGATTTTTTTCAATTAATTTTTTTCAATTCCACGCGATGTGCTTGTATGATTCAACTCACCCCGATGTAGTGCGTCCTATGCTAACTTCATATTAAGAAAAAAAACTGGTGAGTATAATATTACCATACTTAACCGGTGCATCATTTTAAATTCCCCACACTTGATGCATTATAAAATACAATGCCCGCTAAACAACATGCCTATGCTTTTCAAACACATAAGCACCGATGCATTCCATTTAACCAAGTGCACCACTCAGATTATGACTCATAAAAGTTAATTCAGTGGTGCAACCATTTTAAGCAAATGCATCGGTTCTATTAACAAAATTGCACTGGGACATATATTGACCGATTTGGCATAGTGGGGTGTTTCCTTTGACGCCTCGTAACTGATGTGCTCTATGATTCACAAGGCATCGCTTAACAAAATGATGGTTCTTCAATAACACGGTAGCACCTAGGCATTCATAGTAACACATCACACCGCTCAATTTTACATAAATAAATATAACAGAGCGGTGCCCATAGGGCCTGTTATCGGACAAACTATCACTCGTGGAAATCCAACCAAAAGCGTTACTAATGTGACAAAATTGGGAATAAGAACCATTATCACCTTAGCAATTACTCCCCTTTTTTTAGTCATGGATGATTCCACCATAAGGGAGGCTTCCTGGGTGACCTTAAGGGAATGGAGAATGAAGGTCAATTGGTTTGCAAAGGTCCCTGTTTTGGTCACTGTATGAAGATTCCTAGGGTTTGCAAAAGAATGCCTTGGGAAAATATATGAGCTAAGTTTGAAAAGCACTTGCAAAACCAATGTTAAAATAACTATCCCAAGATAAAATATCATGTAAAGTAGCCCCAGAATATTAAGAAAAACAACAAGAAATTTTGTTGTCCCAAAATTGCAATAGGATGTAAATTATATCAACAAGAACAGAATAATAACAACTGCAAGAATTTACCATCAAAATTACCAACAAGTGATTTCAAATGAAAGCTTATGACTAATAGTAATATTCCAATATTTAAACCATGACTTTGATGGTTGAAATAGCCTGTAAGTAAGTGTTATTAGAAAAATATAATCATCCCTAGATGGATGTAGGAAAAAATTGCTACAACAACAAAAATTCACCACATAAATAAAAAATTAAGAATGCCAATTTGTAGCCCTTGATTAGTAGATCACTTTACAATATTCAATCACAAAATTCTGTGGTGAAATAGTTTGTAAACAAGAATAAGAGAGAGGGTTTGTTGCAGCCCTAATGGATGTAACTTAAAATTTATTACAACAATAAGAAAATATTCAATAACTCAAGACTTATTAGCATGAAAAGATAGCTTAGAGTGAGAACAATTCATCCATAAAGCAAACGACTTCAAAAGAGAAAAAATCACATTTTTCAATGCAACTAGTGCCTTGATCATTGGGAAATGGAGTCACAACATTAACGAGTAAGTTAGGATAGAAAAGGAAAACAAACTTGAACCTTGAACCCAAACCCTTATGATCCCAAGTTGTCACCTTTTCCAAGTCACCTAGCTCAACAGATTAATGGGAAACTAGTTTTTAAACCCTAGGGGGATAGACCATCCTAACTCCTAGTTTTAAAACCATAGCCAATAATTTTTTCAAGGGGATAGACACTACTAACCCTTGAATCCATCCTTGAATGACCTCTCTTCACCAAGAAAAATATCTTGAAGGAGGGGATAGAGAATCCTAACCCTCCTAGTGTTCTTTGAGCAAATGGAAGATCAAGATAACATGCAAATTAAACCTTAAACACGACAAATCAGCAAGAGAATCCACCAAGAAGAATCCTAATTCACAAACCATTTATTCACAAGTGAAGCGATTTCATCTCCAAGCTAAAGAGCATACAAATATTCCCCAAGAAAACAAGTCGCATGGATGGAATTTGCAAAAGAGAAGAGGGCCAAAATTTTCAAAGAGAGAGACAAATCTCTCATGTTGAATTACATAAAATGAAAGAAGACTTGCCTCTTATTTATAGAGGAAACCCAAGTCTTAGTTTCATCCAATTTATAACTAAATCCTTAATTTTAGGTCAAACATTATGTTTTTACATTGACTTTAACCAAATTCATTTGATTTTTGTCCACATACGCTAAATAATTACCAAAAATGACCAAAAATGACCAAAAAGGTAAAATAAGCCTCCAACATCTTCTTCAAGGGTGGTAGTTGGGTGAGATAGCCTCCAAAGGATAGGATGTCACTTCTCCATGGTGCCATATCATTCCACTAGTCCAAAAAATGTGGGGTAAATATCCCACAACTACACCAAGTGCAAAACCCATGTCAAATCAAGCTCTTTAAGCTTGACGTCATGCTTTAAAAGTGCAACACTCTAGCATAAAAGGGTGACGTCATGTGTGGTTAATCTTACCAAGCCTCCCTCACGAGGCATGATGCCCTCTAAAGGTGCAAATCTCACCACAAATTTCCTCTAATCAATGGGATACATCATCCAACTAGTGGGATTTCACATCCCAATGGAGATCCAAAGTGCCTTAGCACCTCCATGAATGATGCCATCAAGTAGAGTCATGGAAAGACAAACAAGGCATGCCCTCCAAGGGTCGACAAGTCATATGAATAATCCTAAGTAAATCATTTTAATAAAATATCCACCCAAACAAGTATATTATATCCCCCTTTTCAAATTAAACACATGCTAGAAAGACTTTATATAATTTTCCAAGTTTAAATATGGGAGGGTTGTCAAGGTGCCCTATTAGGTTAACCAATCCCCAAGTAGAGGAATGTTTCCCAAGTGAACCCTCTCTAGGACATGTAATGAATGTGAGGTGGATAGGGAAAAATGCTTGGGCACGGGGTCATTAACATGCAAGGGTCTCATATGGTCTCATTTCCATGGCCGCCTTTGTGGAGGGTGCACTGCATCCTTGAGTTTCCTTTCGTTTGGGGCACAACATTTTTCCAACCCCTTTAATTGTATTTTATTTATTTTCTTTAGATAACTTGCAAGTCCCCTTTACAAGGCTTCTTGATTTTATGCATTAAATGTGTTTCCTTTCAAGTGACACTACAAGGAAAATACCTTGTAGCAGAGGTTTTTAGTGTTACAAAATTGGTAAAAATTGTTAAAAAAACCTTCGCTAAAACATCTGTTTTTGGTAGCATATGCTTTTGTAGAGATTATAATGGAAATTCATTATAATTAAAAAAATATGGGCAACCGAAGGTTTTAGTGTATGTTTTTTTAGGCATGCACTTCATAGTGTATACGCACTAGTGCGTTCTCAAACTTAAAGCACTAGTGCTTACATTTCATCAAAAGCACTGGGACAGTCAAAAAAATATCGGGGCACCGATACTCTTCTAAATAATAACACACTAGTACTTTAATAATAAAAAAACACCGGTCAAATCTATGATACAATGCACTGGTGCATTACAAGACAAACCCGACCAGTGCATGAAATTTAGAATGCATCGATAGATAAGTCTGATATAGAAGCACCGGTGCATAATTTTAATTAAATGCACCGGAAGACTGATTTTTATTATTATAATTGTTGTTGTTAAAATAATATTACGATCGATGTTGGTTTATTGTATTACAACACCAATGATTTTTAGCATTAAACGCACTGATGTTCATTTTCTCTTTTTAGAAACATCGACCTGTGACAGTGCAATTATTTTTATTTTTTAATTCCATTTTTTCATAAAAAAAATGGCATATATCTTATAGTATTCATATAAATTAAATTTTGAGTAGTGCATTTGGATATGATGTTTGTATTAATTTGTTATATCATCAGATTTCACATCTCTTCATTATAATATTTAATCATCCATATATTTAATCAACGATGTAACATTTCATGGTGACATTGGACAATGCAATAGAATAAAATAAAGCATATTTTATTATATATGAATAAGAGGCTCTTTGTCATACAAAATGGGACACTTATTGGTAACCCCTTGTCTTTCAATTGGGACGCTATGTCGATTACATTAAACAAAATGTCTGATTTTCACAGATAATTATTTCAAAAAATACAACAACTTGCATTGATATCCAAATATATTGATCATCATTCTGCGCTGAAACTGTTGTCAGTGCTCGAGCTACTTCCATGAATTGGGTTATTTGGCTGAATGTTTTGTTGATTGCCTTGATTGTTTTCCTCTTCTTCAAGTTCCATTTGCAAAAATAAAAATAAAGTGTAATGAGTGTATCTACATTGGTGAGAATAATGAAAATTGAAATAAATAATATACATGAATGTAAATTGAAAAGTGATGTACCATAGAAAGAAT